>BMAO01014281.1:0-289846 GCA_019973975.1 Trichonephila clavata
CATTGCGGACCAGTTGCACCCTTACATGGCCTCTGTTTTCCAGCTGGAAATGGAATGTTCCAACAGGACAACGCCCTGTGTCACGCTAAAATTGAGTTAGAGTAGTTCCAGGAACATGATGCTGAATTCCAGTTAATGTCCTGGCCGCCTAACTCACTGGATCTCAATCCTATAGAACACGTTTGGGATGTCATGGGACGGCAGCTGAAAGACCATTAATTCGCAAAATCTCGGATTTGCGTGACCGTTGCTTAAACATCTGCTACAATCTGTCTACAGCCATCTACCAAAGACTTTTGGCATCCATGCCAAGGCGGGTTGAAGCTGTGTTGCGCGCCAAAAGTGGTCTAATTCGTTATTGATAGGTGGTCAGAATGTTTTGGCTCTTGAGTGTTTGATTGAAATCAATTTGTGCTATTGTAAATTGTGATTTAAATTTGAAAACAATTTTTCTTATAAAAATTTCATATATTGTTAAAAAGTTTTCGTCGATATTTAAGCTTGAAGTAAATAATTTCTCATGGGGTATTTTATTTAAATAATAAACTGTGGGGGAATACTTTACATGAACCATTTTTATCAACAAAAGACAAAAACAACTTTTAGTTATGACGCTTTTAGTTAATTTAATTAGTTAATTAAGTACCAACTGACTTTGAATATATATCATATTAATATTAAATCTTTACGATTCACACACATATTATACATATTGAAAACTTATAACTTTTAATTTAGTGTTAAGTAGTTATACTTCACATACGGAATTTTTAATTTCTTAAGTAAAATATCTTTTATAGCTATATAAGAGAAAATATATCAGGAATGAGCTTTTATTTAATAGGGGCCCCGTAGACCAACCATCAAACATTTGGTTGTTACCACTTGAAATTAACAATTAGTAATTATATACCGAGATATTTAAGATTTCCGGATGGTATACAGAGAAAGTCTTCTATTTTAACTAGAAAAACAACCTTACAAGAATTTTTTATTATTATTTAACGTATTTTTAATTGTTTGATAATACATAAATTTTTGACGTTATTATATTTGTTGGCAATTATTATTCTGTTTGTATCTTGTGTTTTCCTTTAAACACGGTTTAAAAAATTTTTTTTTACTGTAGTTATCTAGTCCACTAAATATCCCGTAATCCCGTATTTATTATAAATACGGAAACATTATATATATATATATATATATATATAATGTATATTGTAGACTTTTTTCTTAGCTCACCATACCTACACTACTGGGTGAACCACAAAACCTTGAAAATATTAAAAGTAGCCCATACCCCTGAAAAGTTTAACCATCCCTGATCTATATTATTTTTTTTATTGAAAACAAATATAAAATCCCCTTGCACCACAAAGTATCACACGGGGCTCATATAAGCACGTATTAATCCCACATTACAAAGGAAAGAAAAAAATTGAGGTGATGAAGGATTACAAATATTTACAACAAATTCCCAGAATTTTTTAAGAGCACTACATAATTTTGAAATGCATTTTATTATTATAGCAAAATAACCATTATTAGACAAAAAATTCCTTTGAATTGCATTTCAAAACAAAATACTCGTAATGAATAAAGTTGTCTATCATTACAAAAAGAGCATTTAAATGATTGGGTACGCGAGTTTTTTTAATTATTTTTAAGAATGCAATTATTTGTATATTTTTTTCGTACCTATAAACTGAGAAAAATAAGAAAATACCAAATGGAATCAAGTACAAATATTTGTTTCTTCCTGGTGAGTATTCCGAACTAATTATTTTGTTTTATGTTTTTTCCCCATGAAATCTATCTTCTGTTATCCTTTATGATGAATAGCTTGTCTCAGGGATAGTGTGTTTTCTTCACGTTGGCTTTACAGTGTTTGATATCGATTAAATAATCAATCACCATAAATGGAGATATTTTGTTGAAATTTATATCGTTTGATATAATTGAAATAAGATGTAAATATTCCCTTGCCCATAACCTTCATTTTAATGCCACAAATCTTAACATCTTACAGTTCGAAGCAAGCAATTTTATTGGATACAAGTAATATAAAAGTACTAGTTCCTACTTAGATCAACATAAAATATTTGTTTTAGTTACGTTTTATTTAATAGTTACAATTATTATAAATATGTATATACCTATGACACAGAATCACAACATTAAGTGGAAATTAATTTTTATGAATTATCATTAAAGTATCTCATTGTCATCCAAAACAATCGTATATATAAAATTTCAGTTCAACTGTTCAGCTTTGAAACGTAACAAAAAAACAATGTTTTAAAGTTTTTACCCAAGTCGCTAAAAATGAAGCCAACTGTAATTCTTTAAATAATTAATTTTAGTCAATCAACTTTTATTAATTATAATTAAATAATCGTATTGTTATCCAAAACGATAATGTATAGAAAATTGCAGCTGAAATGAACGTGTTGATATATGAGAAAAAAGCCTTTTCAAGTTTGCTAAGTCGCCAAAAATGATTCCAACGTGTCTGTATTTGTAGTTCTTTGAATAATTAGTTTTAATCAATTAGTTTGTATTAATTATAATTAAATTACTGCATTGTCATCCAAAATAATCGTGTAAATAAAATTTCAGCTCAATTGAGTGCTTTAAAATGTATTTTATTAACGATTGAAAATTTGAACAAGATAAATATATAAATATATAGAGAGCGTGAACTAATAAGAGGGATTGAATAATGGATAATTCAGTAAGCACCAAAAGAGAATGTCTTTCTCCTACGCCTGGTGCTAAGCGTCCCTCATTGCATTTTCCCACTCAATGCCATGACCAGAACTGTTGGGCTATAACCTCAGTGTGGGTTTTTCCACTCAGGTAACAGGGGGAGGGGATGTGACAGTTTACATATCCAAACCTATATAGCAAGAAATAAATACGTTATTTATTTCTTGGAGAATTTCTATTTATGCTTCTGCAAAATATCAAAGCAGAAATGTTTGCTTGTAGAAGGCAACTTTACTTTAAATTTTAAAACAGTTTAATTTTTTGTAGTAAATTTTATGATATGAATAAGCTATTATAAAGGCAAAAATTAATTTAATTTTAAATATCACGAATATATTCAGTCCTCTAGGGGCTCTAAGTAGAAGGCATAACTTAGGGAAGACATATCAAATTATTTACTTGGAACCTAAAAAGGGTGCTAAAAATGTTACTTTTTACATTATTTAAACATGAAATTGTCACCTAAGAACATGCGCATACGAGTTTAACTCTCCAACAGTTTCAAAAGAGTTATTTATAAATATATACGCTCTAGCATGAAAACTCCAAATAATTTATTATAAGAACATGAATTTGATAATGATATTATTTAATATAAGAGGAAATATTTTTCATAGCAGAAAGATTCTATTGTGATTTTAAGCTGGAAACAAAAGATTACAATACATACAAACAAAGACAAGAAAAAAAAACTAGATTCTTTTGATAAACAAAATGAACAGTCGGATTGAAAATACAAAACACTTCTGCTGAAAACAAATTTTCTTTTCTTTTTTCAATCAAAAATGCATCAAGAAGATATGTTTCGCCTTTGTTGTTTCCAAACGCTACAACCAGATTTTATCAAACCTTTTGTTTGTTTTTGTTCTTTTTTTTGTTTGTTTTTTTGCTTTTCTTTTCCGAATATTTCCATTCGAGGTTTGGAATACAATACATTGAAAATGAAGACGTATGTAATCATTTCTTTTTCTGAAGTTCTGCCTAGTAAATTCAGTTCACCAACAAATATTTATATGTTGATTTATGCGACTAATTCCATTTTAAATTTTTAGTAGTTCTATCAATTTCCTCTTAAATAGTGGATACAAAAATGTTAAAAATATTTCCACGTTAACTTTAAGAAAAATGATTAATGTTTATCAGTCTAATATATTCCTAAGCTTCTAATCAAAAACTAAGTATCTGTTTCATCTACTTCTGTGTAAATACACAGAAGTAGTAAATACACTTTACCTTTTAATTATATAAATATATATAAAGTAATACAAATGATGCTTAAAAATATTATTTTTTCCACTCTTTCTTGTAAATTAAAATATCTTAAAACAACTTGAGAAATGATTAAACATATATTTCTGAATAGATAATTCTCCGGATAATTCTTTTCTTCTTTCTTTCTTTCCCCCCCCCCCCTATTTCCGTTTTATGAAGTAAAATCAGTGCTAGAATTTTCGTTTTAAAGATATACCATTAAATAATGCTCTATATTGTTAAAATATATAATTTTTAGCAAAGGTTATATATAAATTGTGTAATCTACAAAATAAATTCATATCCGTGCTAATATATTAGACAGTTCGAAGATTTTTTTTTTAATATGAATGAAATTTTGAACAGCATGATGAAATGATGTTCATAATTTTTATCCGATAAGAATAAATAATTCTTCTAATAATTATTACGAATATATTTTTGAGAAGTTAGGTAGTAATTAAAATTATATTTAATTTCCAATTCTTACATTTGCTTAATAACTTTAAAATATATCTAATTTTTTTTATATAATTTGACCTTGATGAGTGTATTATAAAGTGCTAACTGCTCTGATTTGTGCCCTAAATTGAGTTCAATATTTGCAAAGTTTGATGCTTATTATATGCTTCTTTGATTAAATTATTAAAATTTTAGGAACCATTCGCTTAATTGAAATACAAAAATCAAAGTTCAAAACTTAGAAACCTATAATAACAAATACCTTATTGTATATAAGGATTCAAAAATGCATATATTTGCATAATGAAACATTTACTGTATACGGACGGAACATATATATTTCTCTTTTTCTGTTTCCGATAAACTGTAAAAGAAGAGAGGGACAATTAATTTATTACCCAGGAGTTATGAACAAGTATAGTTAATTTCGACGCAATGGCCATTAAATTTCATGCATTTGGTTTATCAGTGAACGAGATTTCCAATGCCTGCTTTGAAGAATGCCTTCCTCAAT
Source organism: Trichonephila clavata (assembly GCA_019973975.1). Taxonomy (NCBI): domain Eukaryota; kingdom Metazoa; phylum Arthropoda; class Arachnida; order Araneae; family Nephilidae; genus Trichonephila; species Trichonephila clavata. The sequence continues at coordinate 4,997 of BMAO01014281.1, forward strand.
TGATGTAAACCTGAACGCTGTTTTGAAGCTTCTAATTTGTGCAGAAACTTTGACCTTCTAGCCAGTTCTTTATTTGTGGGAAGGAATGAAAATTATTTGGTGCTAAATCGGGGCCAAATGCCGAGTGATTAAACACACCTCATTAATCATTAAAACTACATCACAAGTCATTGGGTTTCAAAAGCACTTTGAGGTTGAGCATATATGAACGACTAAACAAGGAAGTATTTCTATTTTTGTTTTGAATGGCTCCAGACCAATACCGATTTCAAATTTATGTTGAGTTTCGTATCATGTCACGTGATAACATTTTTTGGAAACCGCTACCGATATGAAAAATGCCTGAATCCTCATGGCGATTTTTTTATTATAAAAAACATTTGGAAATAAATTTCTTTTTTCTCTAGCTTTGGCTCTTATATGGTTAATTAAAGGTTGAAAAACAGAAGTTCCTCAGTAAAAGGGATTGTTTACTTTTTGTTATTTATATATTATCATTTCTTAATCATGGGTTTGTCAGATAATCATTTTGTTTTACACTTTTCTTATAAGTGTCCTTTCTTCAAATTAAGCGATTTTGATAAAATTCTTTGAAACAAATGGGTAACTGATTAAAAGTCTTTTCTATCATACACAAAGAGTTTAAGGGGACATGGTACGATTTACACAAAATTTTTAATTTAATGATTTTCATAATTTTTTTAGTTGAATCTTACTTGTATGTATGACGAAAACCAGATTTTGTGCTAAAAATTTTATAAAAATCTAACCATTTAATTTTTAAGGAAAAAATTTAAAACACATGAAGTTATTTTTAAATGCTACTCCTCCTACAAAAATTAACGTACATATATGAAATTTGATTTACAAGTACGTCAAACTATATATAACAAAAGTTGGTATGGGTTTTGCGATAGCATGAATGGTATTTGTACAATTCTTCTTTTTATGAATGCGTATTGAAAATTCCTTTAAAAAATGTTTAAATTCTAAATTCAATCATTTTTTTAAAAAAAAATAAGCATTGCTTTGATTTAAAATTGCATACCAACTTTTAATTCATGTACTATTAGCAATATGTGAAAAAAATCTCCAAGTAATAGACACAATACAAAAAAAAGGCCTTAGCATTTTTAATGAATACAAATAGTTATTTTATCTTTCTGAGGTAAGGCAGTTTAAAGTTTTGATTTGCCTTTGGGATGGTGAATAAAAACAAACGTAAAAGTTATCACAACTCTGCGTTTTTAAACTTAGAGCTTTCAAATTTTGTGAGTTTGTAGAAAAGTATATAAATAATACAGGATAAAAAAATTAGGCTTGATTTTTTACCGACTTTGTCAATGGAATCGTACTATGTACCCTTAAACAGCTTGTTGAGGTAGAGACGCAATGTTGAAAGAGATAGAGAGAGAAAGAGTGAAATATAATAATTACATATTTCTGTAAAACTTAATTAAAACAAAAAACAAACTTCAATATATCCAGTAAAAATGGATAATTGGTTTGTTGAACGTTTTTTAGCTACATAATTCTGCTCGTCTCAAAAGTCCGGTAACTTCTTTTGGAAATTTTGATGTACTATCCGATGAAATCGCATTTTAACGAGATTTCCCATATCCAATCCACAATAACTAAAACTGTCATTTTTGTAAGTTTATTAAAATTTCGGAATTAATGAAAAAAGTAATACAATCTTATTTATGCTCCGATTAGAGGATAAAAAGCTCAGGTGCTAAATTATTATACTTTTATTTGCGAATCCTTCTTAATTCTAAATAATCATTGGAATTACTTTTTATATTTAAATGTTGTTTTTTTAAATTTTGATAAAAATGGTCATTTTTTTTTAGAAAATTGGCAGTAAAAATATAAATACTAAAACTTCTGGAATTAAATTAGTAGCATTAAATACATTATTACTATACAAAAGCTCATACCAAATTTCACTAAAATATAATAGATTTTTCTACGGATGTACCTAAAAACTAGAAAAACACATTTTGAGTAATATGAAAAAAACTAAATAAAATTGTACAGTTTACTAAAATTTGATATTTAAAATATTCCAGACTTGTATTCATCTTGCATGAACACTTCTAAAGCATTATTCTTCCTTTTATTTTCTGTTTCAATAGTCTTGGCCTCTTTGCTGGCTTTTTAAACTGTCATCTCGGCTTCACAAATTCTAACTTTGTCAATTTTTCGAAGGCCTTCGCAAGTGTTTATCCCAAGATTTATTTTTATTGCTTTTAATAATTTTGTTCCTGCGTATGAATCTTCATTAAAGCATATCACTGCATCCAATACACCAATTTGAAATTTTTTTTTCTGCTCACAATTATGTTTTTTGGAACTTGATTCCATACACAGTTATTTAAGCTTTCATTTGGATTTTGGGTACGATCATGCAAACATTTTAGTGAAAGTTCTTTTGCAGATAAGTCCATAAATACATGTTTAAAAAATTGTGTTTATGTTTGCAATTATGTTTTTAATCTTGACTAGAACTGGTTCTGTGAGGGAATGTTTGTAGATATACTTTTCTCCAGATACAAAGACATTTGTTGTAACCGCCATAGCTGTTGTTTACATTTTAAAACTGCAATTTCTCGGGAATTAAGCTTCAAACCTATACGTGTTATACATTTTTTGAATCAACATTAAATTTACTATTTTTAAGATAAAAATCAAATAATCGATTTTCCGAAGGTGAATAACGTCCCGGTTCCCTTAATATGATAAACCCACATATTGTGGATGGATATGAAAAATTTATACGTGTTAGTTAAGTTTAGGTATAATATTTAGTGTTTATTGCTTCATATTTAAGACAAGTGTCTTAAATTGTCTCTAATTTTGTTATGTAAATGTTCATGATTAATTCTTTAAATAAAAGTTCATAGTGTATTATATAAAAATCTAAATATAGCCGCAAGTTTTGTATGAAAGTTTTTGTAAAATTCATTTTAAGAATAAAAAAAATATATATCAATATTCTTCTAGATTTTCACATTGCCATTAAAAGAAAATTTACAGATGCGGTCTTCATTTTTTTATATGTCATGTCATCTAAAAATTGCTTATTTAGAAATATTTGTTCTTCATTCCACGCGATTAAACAAAGAATTCAGTTACTGAGACGTTAATCTTCATATGAGAAAATTATTTAGAGTTTCATAACATTTAGAATGACGCCCGTATAAAAATAGAAAGGAAAAAAATGCTATAATTGGTATCCAGAAAAATAAATTTACAGAAAAAATTGAAGAAAATAATAATATTAAATAATTTGATATGGGGTGTTGAAAACTAATATTTTGTATCTAAAAAATTCCTCTTCAAACTTTTTCTTTTATTTTCAATTTTCTAAGCGATTTCAGAAATGAAATATTTCATCTTCAAGAACGGAATCAAATTTTTGGAGTGTTTGAAGTTGGTAAATATATTGAAAGATCTTATAGATCTTAAGAATTTCGATTAATTGGAAAACGTACTTTAAAATGGACATTATTTCAGTTGAGTATTTAATATTAAGAAATGACCAATTACCCAAAAATACCTCGTTATTATTTCTCTTAAGCTGTTTTTGAAAAAAAAATGGGATGGATAAACATAGACTGGAATGTTTGTCTTTTTTTTTTTTTTTTTTGCTGTTTAAAATATGAATTTTTAGTGAGGAATAATACGCAGAAGTTTATTCTGAAAACTCGCTTCGTAAAAATTACATTTGATGTAACTTCGTATTAAATTTTCCGCATATTTTATACAAGTACGTATTTTGCAAAACATTATAAGCAATTTATGTATTAAAATAACTTTTGTGATTTATTTGAACTGAAAATATATCAAAGTTAAATGCATCATATTTTCTAGATATGCATTAATAAATTTTGCAAAGTAAATTTTTCGTATGAAATGAATATTTATTTTAAGATATATAGTTTGAATTTTGTGAGAGACACATAAATTTTTCAGATTTATTTAAAATAGCTTATGCATAAACCTCAATGTAAAATCTTGATTAATTGAAGTACACATATATTATCTAGAATATTTTATATAAAAAATCCTACAGTTTATGCATAAAAGCCATTGAATAAATAATAAAGAATAACGATTTTACGTTCTTTTTCCAAAACAGTCCACATTCATTTAACAAATTATATTAGATGTGAAAAATTCTTAATTTTCCTTTACTTGAAAAGTTTTAGAAGAAAAAATGGGTGTTCATTTGTATAAATATATTCGCATGAATCCCTAAAACACAATTTCTGATTATTAACACACTTTGCAAGTTAGAAAAAAAAGCATGTGTAATATCCTTTTAGATATGTTTAAGATACTATTTTTTAAAAATATTGTTTTGAAAATTAGTATAGATTTAGCACATCACTAACACTATTTTATATATCAGCAAATTTATTTTGTAGAAAATTATGTTCAAGTCCTAGTGCCGGTGAAGTTCAGTGTAGGGAGCCCTAAAGCAGGTTAAATGTGTAAATGGGCCTTCTGCAAGGCGCAAACAACAAAGCACAGAAATAAAAGCCCTTAAGAACTAGCCCGAAAGAGATTTCTTTTGCCTCAATCGTCTAAGGCATCCTCGGCGTAGATGCGAACCGATATGTTGAGAGATAACATAAATACCCCTGTTAAGCGCAACAGCATGTCCCCGAATTCTCATACTGACATGATTCGGAAGTTCGGAAAGAGAATGCCATTTCAGTTGCCGTCCTCCTGACTTGACAATGTTTCAAAATTATAAGGCCCATTGCCAACAGACCTCATTTTGCTTTTGAGTTTGACTTAAAAATAAATCAATCAATTAAGTAGAAAAATTATACAACATCAGTGTTAAATAGGTATTGAAAATCTATAAGTGTTTGCATCTATTATTATATTTTAAAAGCTACTCAACTAATTAAAGATATTACTTAATAATTTTAAGAAATATCACCTAATAAGAATAAAATAGAAATATCCTGTTATGCACCTAAAATTACTTTATTCAAATGCTTCAAAAAAAACCCTGAAAATATTATAAGCTTGAGGACATTTTTTTACAAAAAACTTAAACACCGTTAATTGTATTATTTCAGAAAATTTTACATATCTCTAACCAGAAAAAAATAACTCGTAAGATTTTAATAACTTCAAATATTCAAATAACTTTTATTATCAAGCAAATTTATATATCAAAATGGAAATTAATTAAGGAAATTAACCTAAAATTATACGCGCATAATTTTAGCTATTTATGTTATTTTATCTCACACTGTTATTTAATGTTCATTTTTTTTATCGTCACTAATATTTTAAAACCGCTCTTATCCTCACAGTTGTTTTATCATGACTCTGTTATCACAACTGTTTAATCATCTCTGATGTCATGTTTTTATTTTATTTTTCGAAAAATGTTATGAAAAACTCTAACATTTATAAGTTTTAAAGTGAAAGACTTTTTTCTTTTACCATTTATTAGAGAGGGAAACATTAAAATTCAAAATAAAAGTTTTTGTTCCGTATGTTTTATCTATATTATTACTGTCTTAAATAAAATATTTGAGGCAATTTCTTGAGTTATTTTCCCCTGGCATTTTTCTGTTTCGTGATGACATTTATTCTTGGATCACCCCAACGTATTCCTGTAACGTATACGTTGTCAACCACTTCCTCTTTAAAACGTGTTTGGTGTTTTATCTCAGTAGTATAAAATATTTTTCAGTTCCTTATTACTTTGTTGATTCCGTGTAGAAAGTGCTTTTGACAAATTCACTATTTACAAAAAAAAAATAAATAAATAAAGTTCATTTTCAGATAAATCATACTGTTATGTTGATCGGGGTTCGAGGATATTATGCAAATCAGTCACACAGTACAAGACAGTCCTTTAAGTGTTATGAAAATTTATTGTCGAAAATCCAATCCTTGAAATAAAGTATTCAGCATTAATTTTCATAGAATAAATTTCAGAAAGTCTTCACACCTTCAACAGCACTCAGACACAATTATCAGTGTCTAAAAGACGAATACGTAAAAGACTATTCACAAGCATAGCCGAGATATTCAGTAATCACGGTCAAGGCAAGTCTCCTTTTCGCGAGTCAAAACAATACTCACTAATCGCAGGTTGAAACAAAACTGACTCGTTTCGGCGAGCATCGCTCTATTTATAGACCCGGCGGAAACTTCGAGAAAAATCCACTTGCGTCATAGATCGTGAAATTATTGGATTTTTCTTCCAATTTCTAGAAGAATCCAGAGGATCCCGAACTCGCCAAAATTGGTCGCAAATGCCACTAACTTGGTCGCCAAAAATGATGCCAACTTGGCTCTATCCCCAAGATTAAGCCAAGTGCCCATTGAATCACCATTATAACATAAAGGACGGTGTTGCTTGTGAATATTACAGTTACAAAATTAATATAACATAGAGTAATATAAATGCATTACACATCCAAATACAAATTATTTACACTATTTTATACAAAATTCGCTATACTATATAACATCAAGTCTATTAAAGTGGAATCTCCTAGTAATAAAATTCACGGTCAAGTGACGGGAATTGCTACCCCACGCTTCAAAATAACCTTCCCGCTAGGAATTTGAGTCTTGATAAATGTAACCTTTTAACAATCCCTTATTAAAGAAAAAACTGGCAAAAAAATCATTTTTTTAGTTATAAAAAATTCATTACAGATTCTAAGAGCTTTGTTTTGGTCCAAAAAAAAATACAAAATCAAACAGAATATTTACTATTTTTTTTATTTTGACCCACATTTTAAAAAAGAGCCGAATATTGCGGCTTGCTCGTACAACGACTTTTAATAAATTACTTTTTGAATAGCTACATGGAAAATATTTTTTATCGGTAAAAGTATTTATATATTTATAATTTTTAACAGAAATAATAATAATAGTAGTAGTATTTATTTTTAAAAATTATTCAAAAATTTCTTTTTCACAATTCCCACTATTAGTTCACTCTCTTATATATATACAGTCGACTCTCGATAATTCAAACCTTCGATAATACGAACCTCTCAGTAATTCAAAGTATATGCTCAGTCCCTAAAAAAACTCTTGTTATTTCGGACTAAACAATACGTTTGGGTACACTCAATATTTCGAAGTAAAATCCGGGACTGGCCAGACTACAGCATGCAATAATTCGAAGTTATCTTATAAAACTCTCGATAATTCGAACACACACTGTCTGTACTGTCTCTGCGTGTCCCCCTTGTTACGTAGCCCCCTTAATGACCAACTGTCTTCTACCCCTTCTTAGTGTTTTCCGGTTCATCAGGCGAAAATACTTTTATTGCTTTCCTTCTTCAAATGGACAATATACCAACCACACCTTTTGTCAGCCGTCCATATCTTTCGTTTAACACGTGGCCTTGCAACACGTGTTCAAAAAGGATGGCCACTATTATAAAGAAGAGATGTGCGTAGGATTGTGTATTCATGTATTGAATGCATTCTTTTAATACAGCTGTATATTATTTATACTGTATGTACTTTTTAAAAATACTTTAAAACAATTTTCTATATATGTTTAATTGTTTTTAACATAGTTTCAAATTTAAATGGGTTCGGAAAAAATTATCTTCGTGTATTTGGGAGTTTTTTCTACTCTTTCTTGATAATTCGAAGATTTTCGTTGGTCCCTCCAACTTCGAGTTATCGAGAGTCGACTGTATATATATTCGCTATATAAATATTCATGATCGCATGATTTTGTTTTAAATCTTCAGCCTTGGAAGCAAACTTTGACTGTGAAACAGAGAGAATATTGCTGATGGAAAAATAGCGTACATGAAGTGTTTAAGCATTAATATAGTTAATTGTTTATTCCACAAATTAATTCTGAAGGTAGCAATTTTTTTCCCTATGACGGTGGAACCCGAATGGTCATGCTCGGGGTCGGTGATGTCGAAAGGCGGGTTCGAAATTTGAAAATAGTGAAGATTCCTACGTGCTAAAATATTTTGAAACCTCTCATTGATAGGAGGGGAAGTTTAGAAAGCGGCATATCAGCCCGGAGTCGTCATCGTCACTTGACAGTGATTCAAAACGACGAGAGCCATCACCAAAAGCCCTCGTGTTGCTTCAATGTGCAATGTAAATTAAAATCAAATCAAATGCTTGGCCATATATCTTTCTAATTATTTTTAAAATTATACAGAAAGGATTTATTTTTAACTGAATGTGCAAAGAGACGGAATGTATAATATGAACTTCTCCCAATTAGTTTGTAAGTGTAACTTAAAATCCAATAATAAAATTGGTATTTTTGTTTTATGTTCATTGAATTATACCGGGTGTTTCAAAAGTCACGCGCATCAAGCTTGTTGTTGTTTCTAATCCCTCAGAGATCTAGCGGCATCTAGATCAGATCCATGATACCGTGAACTCTATCGGAGTCCAGTACCAGTAGAGGACTTTCATAAGCATCCTCCAGAGCGAACCCCAAGCAATCCAGGATGTGATCGGGGATGCCGGCTTCAGATTGCATTTTTTGCACAATGAACAGACTTTGCATCCTGAGTCGAATGTCATATTTCTTAGATGTCCACTTATGAGTCTTGAGATGGCCGTTTGATCATTTCTGTCACCCTCGAGTTCTAACGCTTCTCCAGGGTCTTCCTGCTGAACCAAGGATGGGCGGGAGGGGTGAGCCAGTCTTGTCTGACTGCTTTTCTTTATAGAGAAAATTTATTTATATGTTAGTGTGTAGTCCCGGTTGAGAGGCTCAAAACAACCTCTTTTAGCCAAGATGTCTGCAGCACCATTCCCTTTGGATGTTAACATGGGAGAGAATCCTCTGAAAATGGACTTCCCTTCCCTTGGCTAGATTTTTAAGATTGGCGATAATTTGTATGCCCACGAAGTCGCATATATTGTTCCAGTCCTGTAGATAAAGAATCGAGCTCCGACTGTCAGTAAGGACTCAAATGTCATCAGAATTAGTGCCGTCAAGGATGGTCTTTAATCCTTCATTTATGGCAATTAATTCACTTTGAATACCGAGCAGTTTTCCAGGTTGCGTCTAGAAAGCTGGACTGAAAGACTTTTGATAAAGACACCACTCCCAGCGTTGTTCAAATCGTCTTTACTGCCATCTGTATAAATCAAAATGGAATCCCTCGGAATGCTATCTATGACTTTTAGAGCCAATTGTCTTAGGTAATCAGAAGCATCTGAGTTCTTGTTCGTGACGGACATAAGTTCAGTATGAAAGTAAACTCCGGGTAGGCCATCAATCGGGTTCACACAAGGTCCTAGAGAAGATCGCTCTACAGAATGGGAAATTATCTTCATATTGTCAGACAAACTGAATAGGCTATTCTTCTTTAATCTTTGGCATTTTATCCACTTGCACAAATATACAGAACACTGCATCAGACTTTGTGATTGAGTTTTAAAGGCAGATGAATTATGTTAACAAACAGAGTAAAGGACAAACAAAGGTTGAACTGTTACCTTTCTTGTCAGTTGTCAGACATGGTAAAATCACTGTAAATGTTCAAAATGATGTCCGTTTTCCTGGACACACAATCGAACTCTTTTTACCAGATTAGTTGACACTTTACGAAGTGTGTGAGAATTAATTTCCGATGTTGCACGAAGGAATTCTGTTCATCAAGCGTATGGGGATTATTCCGGAAGGCGACATTTTTCAGATATCCCCAAAGGAAAAAATGTGGAATGTGACATTGCCAGCTGCATAGTGAGTTTTCGACTACTTTTTATTGGACTTCTTTGTAAAGCGATCTCCACATCTGCCACTTTCGTTTTCACTATGGGTGCTCTACTCGATCACTTCCTGTCTGCAACCGATTCTGTGCCACGGAACCATTGCACTAAACGTGTTATCGTTGATGCATTTAGTGCTGTTTTACCAAGATTTTTTCTGAAATGCGGTAATGAGATTTTGTAGCGAAATAAAATTCCACGATGATTATTTTTTGCTCTTGGTAAAACATCATGCGCCTCCCGTTGTGCTCAACTGACTACAACTGACAAGTATTTTGAAACTAACCCCAGATGTGTTCAAAACTTCTTATGATGTGGCCCCTGCTGCTATTTAGTGACATAAATCTCAACTAACCCTTTTGGTTTTTAAGCAATAAAGATTACCATGTGGATGTGCGCGACTTTTGAAACACTGGGTATTTACTATGGAGTTTTAAAATAGTATTAAATTTTAAAAAAAACAGTGTAAAAGGTGATTAAAAATTCGCTGGTATGAATAATTTAAAATAATTTAGTGTAAAAACAAGTCTCGTATGCTAGTGTCCGTTTATAATACATTTTTTGAAATACTAATGAATTAGGTGGATTAACAATAAAAAAGATTTAGCTAATTCCTTACTAAAATTAAGAAATGAAAATGAAACTAATAGTTTGAACATCCTATAGTTTTCTACTTTCCTGAATATTAAATTTTTTACTCACCTTTAAAAAATGTTAACGCTTTAAATTTTTTGCTAACTGCTCTTTCTTTACCTCCATTTTTCAAATTTTGTTGCTTTCAACTTTATTTGTTCTGTAAAATTTCACAAGATAGTTTACTTCTCTTTGGTGGCATAAAATAACTCGCAAGAGATTGTTCTAGAAAGGAAAGAGAGATTATAGAAAGAAATATGATTTTCTAGAAAGTTACAAAAAAAAAATTCTTTTTTAATGGAAAGCTTTCTTTTCGCCATAAACACTTCTGAACTCTCCAATTTTTATTTTTTTTTTTGAAAAATATGATTCACGCTATTTAATAATTTGAAAGCTCTTATATAACATGTATCTTGCTTGAATTATGATACACTGGTGTGTTTAATGTTAAATTTCTTTTCTGTTGCTGGAATTAAAAAAATATCACAAAAAGTGCATAAAAATCATTCACATTTTATGGAAACGATTTTGAAAGTTTATTTTTATCCATAAATTCCGTTTTTTTTTTTTTTTTTGGCGGTTTGCTTTTATATGATAGCCACAATTCTTGACAATATCTCTAGCTCGAATCTTGTTTGAAAGTAAACTTTTTCTTAATTCTGTAATGCCAATTTTACCCAATTCATCTTGAATCGTTTTTCAGTGCCTCCCCCCCCCCTTTTCTTCTTCTTTAAGGCTCGAACCCGAAAGCTCAAAAATCCATGGAGGTGATTTTACAGGTATTTTATTAAATGGGATACACTTTATTCATGTTTCTAATTCTTTCTATGCTAAATGAGTGACAATTGACTTAAACGTGTGACTAGAGGCTTTGTCCATGTGAAGCTCAAATTCATTTACATAAACTTGAAATTTCTTCTTCAAAAATGGGTTCTAAAATATTTTGCTGATAGAGATAATAGAGTTAATTAATTTGGTTTACTTTAGTCTTTTCTAATTTTTAATTTGCCTTTGAAACAAAATCTTGCAACTATCATGAATCCCTTTGGGAGCTTTACTGTACACTGACGAGAAGTTTTGCACGGTTAATCTCGTCAGCTGAGCAATAAAAAATTGATCTTCTTTTATTACAGTCGCTTAAATATATCCTTGCTCTTCGAGTGTTACCACAAATTTCTATTTTTAAACAGCTAGGTGTTTTTCATATAGTTTTCAATAATTTGATTTTCTTTCAACAATATGTTTTGGCAAAATCAGATGAACTTTAAGTAAAAATATTTTTGAAAGCATTAAATCTTCCATGAATGGTGTTATTTACTGTGCCGAAATATATTCCTAGTTTCGATGCAATCAATTTTGAGTCGGCGTATTTTCTTTTAAGATGAGAGACTTGCTTTTGAACAGTTTTAGGATGAGGTTTCGTGGCCATGTCTTTATTTTTACTTTCCATTAGACGGAGTTTTTTTTTTCCCTTTCAAGTTTAATATATTATAGATACCTTTTTTGGAAATGCATAAGCGAGATTTGTACACCTCTTTATAATTTTTTGATACGAATAGTTCTCCTCGGAAAACGCACTTACATAACCTTCGAGCCACCTGTCAGTTTTAGGAACCTTTTTTCAAAATAATTCTTCTATTTTATATTCTAATCAAAAGAAAACAGCAGCAGACGATTATTCCGAAGTTTCTAAAATTTTCTCTCAAAATGCAAGCAAGAAAATAAATTACAAATTCGTTCCCATGAAGTGTGTGAATGACCTGCTATATATATATATATATATATGCTGAAGACATTAATTAAAAATAGAGGTATTAAATTGTTCTCTTTAAATATAGAATAGATACTCGCTCACATAGAATTGATACCCCCATTTGATGTCAATGAAATCTTAACGAGATAAATTGTTTCCAAATGAAAGATATGGAAAAATAATCATATTTCCTTTTCTTAATTTTACCATATTTTATCTTTTTCACTAACATATCCCTACACAGATACGAAATCCAGAGCAAGAAATGTTTCAGATCTAATGCTATAAAATGATCTGATATCTATAATAATCATAAAACATATTTTCATTCTGATAAAGATATCTTTATTGCTACTCTTTTTTAAAATTTTTCTTTGGTATATTTCATCTCTTGTGGCTCAAAGAAAAACAACACATTTTTAAAATTAACAAGTAATACAAAAAAAAAAGAATTTAAGTCAGTTCCTTTTTAGATTAACAAAAAAAAATTTATTTTAGTTACTTTTTATTAAATAGTTACAACTAATACAAATATGTATATGCATATGACAAAATCACAACATTAAGTGGCAATTACTTTTTATTAATTATCATTTAAGTATCGTATTGTCATCCAGAACAAACGTGTATATAAAATTTCAGTTCAACTGAATGCTTTGAAACGTATGCTAATTTTTTTTTAAAGTTTTGTCCGAAGTCGCTAAAAATGAAGACAACGTGGCTATATCTGCAGTTCTATAAATAATTAATTTCAGTCAATTAATTGTAATAAATTATAATTAAATTATCGTATTGTTACCCAAAACAATAGTGTATAGAAAATTTCAGCTCAAATGAGCGCTTTAAAATGTGAGAAAAAACATTTTCAAGTTTTGACACAAGTCGCCAAAAATAATGCCGAAGTGGCTGTATTTGCAATTCTTTGAATAATTAGTTTTAATAAATTAATTTTTATTAATTATAATTAAACTACTGTATTGTCATCCAAAATAATCGTGTATATAAAATTTCAGCTCAATTGATTGCTTCAAATTTCATTTTATTAACGATTGAAAATTTGAACAAGATAAATATATAAATTTATAGAGAGTGTGAACTAATAAGAGGGATTGAAAAATTAAGTAAGATATTAGTTTCTTCCTCTTAATACTAAATACTGTAAAAATGTGTTACCAATTTTCTTGCATGATTATTTCCTACACACACAATATGAAAAAAAATCCTATTTTTTTAGGCAAAAGAAAGAAAAATTTCCAAGCAACTATTTCGTAAAAGAGAAGGTAAATTCTCTAGGACAGATTTAATTTTTAACTACAGGATTTCTTCTCTGTACTTTTGGTTGTGTTAGCTTGAGGAGATTTGGGAAGACATTTCAATTTTCTACCTAGGGATATGATATTTGAGAAATTTCGTTTTAAATCTTCAGAGATTATGTAATTTATAAATTTCAATGTCTTTTTTTCTAACTAAGTGAAAAAGGAACTTATATTGAAAAAGAAAGTATAACCAATGTAAAGAGTGAAGCAATTTTAAAATCCTTTGTATCGAATATGTAAACTTATATGGTTCTAAGAAATTGTATTTTAAAATTTGGTTTTAATTTACTTTATCTTTTCTTTATATTTTTTGTTAGTTAAAAGTCTAAGAAACATGTCAAAAATATGTTTGTTCTAAAGAGGTTTTGAAATATTAAATACTATTTAAAAGATCTGTCATTTGTGCTAAGCGAATGTGTTTGTGAGTTCATAGATTTTAATTCATAACCTTTTAATAAATTTAATAAATTTTTATAGGTTAGTTTCACAAACACATTTGAAACTCAATTTATATTTGGGATGCTCTGTAATAGGAAAAAATTGAAAAACAATTACAAATAATTATAAAATCCAAATTGAAAGCAAATAAAGATTGTATTATAAGAACATCAAAAAAAATTTTATTCCACTTTTATTTTTTGTTTGATATTTTTTATTGTTCATAGATTTAAGAAAAATGAGGAGAAAAAATTCGAATGCAGTTTATGAGATTTTTTTATTTTTCATTTATCATGCTAACATGCTTAGAAACTTATTATTTTAATTCATTTTTCTAAATGAATTATAATAACTATATGTAATCTGCTTAACAAATGTAATGTACATATGTGTTATTAAGTGAAATAAAATAAAAATGTATTAGAGTATTCTGAATATACAACAAATGAAATAGAAAACTATTGTGAGGATATAACAAATGTAAATTCTAAAGAAAAATGGAATGCAATAAAATGATACTTATTTTGATAAAGTAGATGGATCAAAATTTGGTATATTCTAAATCAAAAAGGAAAAATAAATTTCTGCATACAAATTTATTACTCTCAATTACTTGAATTTTTTATTTTTTTTTCATAAAATTATTGCTACTTGATCATAATCCTTTTTTCTATGAGTAAATAATATTAATTGGCACATTATTGTTTATTATATTTTTTTCGATTAAGTTGCAAAGGGTTCTATTCGCGATTCTTACTAATCATTGTGAGCATATTCTATCGATGATGTCAAGTGATTATAAAACCACTTTCTGTAAAGGAACCTCGATTTATGTTAATGTGAGTTGCTATTTAAAGTCAAGGGAAGTGGGAAGTTTGAGAGAGGTTGGAGATTGTTGCTATACGGAGTTAAAGAAGTTATGATTGAGATTAACGGGTCCCAGGAGAAATAAGCCAACTTGTCATTTTAAATCACTTATTATTGCAGAGGATTTACTATTCATGATAATTATTAAATTTACTATTATAGACATTTAAATTACCCTATTTACCCGACTGAAAAAAGAGTGCGGCTTAGAATCAAAGGCAACAATATTTTCCCCAAAAACATTTTGAGAAATTGTGGTGCGTCTTAGAGTCGATGGTGGCTTAGATTCGAGTAAATACAATAGTAACAAATGTGACGGCTTCTGCAGCTAAGGTTGAATTTAAATAGTGATTTGGTAGTAATAATAAATGTGTTTATTTTATTAAAATCCCTACTTTTTTGGTACATCAACATTTCCAAGGGCGAGAGCTCGAGATAGAGTATTTAAAAGTGTAATAAGCTATAGATATGTATAGAAAACTTATTTTATTTAAAAAATTGGTAAAAATGTACAAAATATAACATTAAAGGGGACCATTTCGTTCCAAAAGTTTATGAACAAATTTTCAATTTTTCAATTCTGATATGTTGCCATGTTGTTCATTTTTGAAATGGCATTTTCATTTAAGAGATTAGAGATATTTTAATACTTAAGAGATATTTTAATTTTTACAAAAACAAGAGCACTTTATCTTAGGTACAACATAAAATTGCTTAAAAAAAACAGTGATTATATTAACATAAGGGACTGTAAATTTTGTAATAAAACATTGATTGATATATCTGAAATTTGAAACACTTCTTCTATTATGCAGAACATACAGAAAATTTCAGTTCACTATTTTCAAAACTTTTTCAGCATCGCTGTCCCCGTTTGAGCATTTTCAAAGAAACACATTTCAAGTAAAATGCGTTTTAAAGTATGACATCTTGCTTAAAGTAATGAAATCTGCTTTTATTAAAACACTTGTAGTTCTTGTTCTAGTTAATGGAAAATTATAAGCTTAGTATTTTTATAAAGCTAATAAGATGGATAATAAATTAAAGTCATAAAAAATTTTGCCAATTTTTGACAATATTCACAATTGGTAGTCGGATATCTTAACACACGCTTCTCATAATAAATATTTTATATAATTGCTAACGTTTAATTATATAATAATTATTATAAATATGTTAAAGTATTTAATAAGGATATATGCTCACATATATCTACGCTAACTGATGCTAAATAATAAAACACATGTTACATATGTTCTTAAAAGTTACGTGTTGAATAAAATTATTTTTAACAAACTGAATTTTCCAATATTAAATTTGAAAGTTTATATCTTTCAAACTAATTAATCTGTATTATATTCTACGCCTTTCAATATACATTTATTAATGTTTAGTTCTATAATAAATATAGAATTTATTATTCATCTAAAATAACATACTACTCCCTATTTCGATTTTTCTTTCGTTAACTAATGAGAAGTTTTCAAAAATTTGGAAACCTTCATTATCTGCTATTGGCAAATTAATTAAAAAAATCGATATTAAGTAATAACTTCGAAAATAGTGCACGAAACTCTTCTCGTAGTCATTGCTAAAATGACATTCTTTTATTTTGTCCTTTATTTTCCCTCGTGTTGTTACTTATTTCTAACAGTCGGCAGAGCGTAAAAATGGATTTTTATGGACTCTCGTTGCTGGACATTTAATCTAACAAGCCATGAAAATTTATGGCCATTGTTTAACAAATTTTTTGATGAAAAATTTGCGCAGTTTCTCTAAGCTCTTTCAAAACCGTTGAAGCACGATGATGAAAACAGATTCATATTAAGACACATATTTCTTTTCAAGAAAAATGAGTCATTTATGTTTCATAGGGAATGATTAAGTTTTATGTAACTTTAAATGCTATCCATTCCTTATGTTCTTTGAGTTAAAACAAGCTTTAGAAAAAGAAATATGTGTTTTTAATATAATCTTATGCATAATTTCACATGGTTTTATTTTTAATACCACTACTTAAATGAGATATTGACGTCTTAATAAGTGTGTTTTCTGGTCTCAATATTTAAATATGCTGTTACAAATTTTACGTAACTATTGCTTAAAATAGTGTAAACAATATATATCCGGATGTTTAAACGTTAAAATTTCTTTACGTTGTATTTATTTTAAGATACAAATTTTAATATTCCCAAGCAACGCTATCCCTTACATTATAGTGGCATTTCAATGGAAATTTTGCAAAATATTGACGATACAGCCAAGGCATAATTTTTGGTGACCAAATTTGGTGAATTGGATATCATATAGAACTTCTGGAAATGACTGGAGAAATTTATCCACATAATGGTCTATGACGAAAAAGGTTTTTTCGAGAAATAGTTGGAAGGAAGCCATGCAGAGTATAAATAGCTGTCGCTTACGAAAACTTCATCACTATTACTTCAGCTGTAGAAGAGTTTACAAGTGAGCGGTTGCTTCTATACAGATAATCTTTATAATTGCGTACTTGTATTTTAGTCACTGAGATAGTTGTGTTTGAGCGCAGTAGAAGGTGCTTCTGATACATAGTGCGAATTTTACGGTTGTATCCTGTACTTTTTAAGGTAATCGACTACGCTCAGAACCGTGATATAAAAAAGCGTATAAATGGATAATTTTATGATATTTAGTGTCACTTGTATTAGAATACGTGTATAAAATTGTTTTAAGAATATTATAAGAATAAAAAAATTATTTAAATGCAATATTTGGCAAAAAAAATGAACTTTGAAATACCTACACTGCTGGACACCGTAAATGCAACACCAAGAAAGACAAGAGATAGCACAACAAAATTTATTTTGTAGATAACATGTTGACCAAGTATCAAATGATTAAATTTATAGACTTCTGTGAAGTGTGGTTCCTGCCAGAATCAGTAGCCAGAGGAGCCGCCATGGTTGGAGATCACCGCTGCCACACACCTCGGCATTGATTCAAAGAGACTTTGGATGTGTTCTTGGGGTACAGCACAACAAGAAGCTTCGACACATTGCCAAAGTTGATCTGGTGTGGCAGCTGGTGGTGTATTCTGGGTCAGTCGTTGAGCAACCATGGACCACATGTTTTCTATCAGCGAAAGATCCGGAGAGCGAGCCGGCCAGGGAAGCAATTCAATCTGGTGATTGACGAAGAACTTTTGGACAACGTGTTCCACTTGTGGTCGCGCATTATCCTGTTGAAATATGCTATGGTCAAGCCCTGAAGGTAAGGAAGGACAACTGGCTCCAACACCTCGGAGATGTAGCGCTGGCTGTTTAAAGTACCGGCAATACGTACTAGAGGAGTGCGATAGTGATATCCAATTCCGCGCCCCATACCATAATACCCGGTGCATGACCAGTGTGGTGGTGCATAACGCAGTTGTTCAGCATCCTCTCTCCACGGTGTCTCCAGACTCGAATCCGACCATCGTGGTGTTGCAGACAGATGCGTGACTCGTCAGTAAAGATAACTTCATTCCATTCTGCCACCCACATCCTTCTTTCATCGCTCCATTGGCGGCGGAGACGTCTGTGGTTCTGCGTCAAGGGTAGACCAAGGAATGGACGTCTTGCGGATAGACCACTCTGCTGTAAACGGCGTCGAATGGTACGGGCAGACACTGAATGATGCGTTACAGACTCAATGTGCTGTGCTATGGTTCGTGATGTGACTGAGCGATCCGTCACTGTCATGCGCACAATTTGCCTGTTCTCGCGTGAAGTGGTGCACTGAGGGGGATGCGATCGACTACGTCGGTCCGTCGTACCCTCCTGTATCCAACGGTCACATATCCACATTACATCTGTTTGGTTTCGTCTAACACGACTAGCGATTTCCCTGAAAGGTAATCCACAATCTCGGAAGGCCACTCTATCCTTCCTCTGTCGAACTCGGATACTGGATCAAAAGCTGATCGCTGTTTTCTACTAGTCATAACTGATCGTTTTTTGAAAAAAAAACCAAGAAAAACATAATTGACGAACTTGAAATCGTCGAAATCTCCAAGCCTCTAATAGCGCTTTGAGGTGGCGTCACAGGCATGAGTGATGTGTGTTTGCTCTGAAATTCTAATCATTTGCATATCTCACTTCAGCTAATGCATGTTGTAAATTCCATGTTATTTGCGTGCTTCCTTCGGATTGTTGCATTTACGGTGGCCAGCAGTGTATTTTCGAAACATTTTCTCTTTTTTAGGAAAAATGTTTCTATAATAATAATATTTTGCTGATATAAAGCTAAGACTTTTCCAGTGGGCCTGAACTAAGATTCTGCAAAAATTCACATTTTTTTCAGAGTTACTGCGAATTGAAATAATTATCGGTTTTTTTTCTTAAAATTACTCCACTCTGTTGTATTAAAATATGGATAATTCCACTTCTATGTTATATAATTGAAAAATCCTAATCAATGCTCTGTACAGTGGTCTGAGCTATATATAGACAAAATATTATTATCATAGAAGCATTTCCCATAAAAGGAGAATATTTCGAAAATAGGAATTTCTATGTTCATTTTTTGGCAAAATATCACATTTAAATAATTTTTTACTGTAATAATATTCTTAAAATAATTTTATACATGTATTCTAATGTAAGTGACACTAAATGTCATGCAAATTATCCATTTATACGCTTTTGCAAAATAAT
This sequence comes from Trichonephila clavata, assembly GCA_019973975.1. NCBI lineage: Eukaryota > Metazoa > Arthropoda > Arachnida > Araneae > Nephilidae > Trichonephila > Trichonephila clavata. Next base: position 24,439 of record BMAO01014281.1, read on the forward strand.
AGTTCCGAATGTAATCGGATACCTTAGGATTCTTTATAAACAATAAATCCCATTGCTTTTAAAGAAATGTTTTGTTCTTTGGGACTGATAGCATAAAATCCACGGACCTCGATCTACGAAACAATGTAATTTAGAATGAAAACGCAGAAATATGGATAAAGAAAATTTTAAAAAATTAAATTGCTAGAAGCTGACATTAAACGATTTCTCCTTGCATTAATTTAAAAGTATTAGAAAAGTGGAAAATTACTAAATGACATCTTAATAATTATTTCATTTTAAGCTACCATTTTAGGATAAGTAAATATTATATTTAAAATGGCAAATCAAGACAGAGTAAATACCATAATTTTTCAATTTATCATGGATAATACTTGTTGTATGTTACAGAATATATTGTTAGTACTAAGTAAATATGCAGAATATTTTATAAAGAAAGTATAGAAGTTGCAGAGTTTCAGAAATTATAGAAATTATAAAATTTGAAGCTTCAAATATTTTTAAAGATTCTTAATTTTCTTTTTAATGTAAAATGGCAAATTAAATGTTTCACATTTTTGCTTTTTATATCCAACTTACGATGTAAATCACATTATGTCATTGTGCATGTACTTTATAATTCAAGATATTTTAAGGAAAATCTAAAACCATATTTGCACATTGGGAAAAGAGAACTTGTCCTTTAATAACAATAATCGTATGATAAAAAAACGATCATTGGAAACAGTTGTGACTGGTCTATCTTGGCTCCTTCTAGTATTTGTCCTTTTGGGGAATTTCTGGTCTTTAAAAATTATTTTATTATAAAACCTCGTTTCGAAGAAGAGGACATGACTACTATATATAGTCTAGGTTTTCAGGTTAGTGAGAGATATAGGATAGTCTGCTATCGGAGCAGAGATTAACCCATTTGAAGGTGAATCGCGGATATTTAATATTTGCTAATTGAATTACTTAAGGTGATGATTGTCACTGAGATTAAATCCGGATTAAATTGATAAAAAGTCAAAGTGATCACCATGAGTAAGTGTGGTTAGTATAACTGTTTTCACATATCTCGCTTACCTCGTTTATTGTCGGCTTAGAGATTATTTGAGGGCATCTCTTAGTCTGGATCAATTGTATTAGTGTGACGATTAATATTGTGAATAAATTAGAGATTACTTTGTTGAAACATACATAGTGTTCCTTCCATTCCTCCTACACGTTTAGATTCTCAAAGGGAGGTTATTACACAATATTTCTATTAAAAATTAGAGATTTGAACCTTCAGACATAGCTGTGTGTGTGGTTATTTATATAAAGGATGTATCAGTGCGGCCGGTAGAAACATTCAGGATGGATAGAGAACAATTAGACGTGATAGGAAATCACATAGAAATGCATGGTTGGAAACGTTTTCCTACGGCTGCAGAGACGACACAAAACACAAAAATGACAGGGCACGAATAAAAGCAGAAACATGTTTATTATCATTAGTACAGTTAAAAAAATAAGAAAAAAGAGCATTAAAGGTCTTATAGAGGTGCACACCGTTAATATGCTGGATCCACTAGATTAGGGCAGACGTTTCCAGGGCACGGGCTACTTCTAATTTTTTCAATGTATTGCAGTCCACTCAGTGGCGTATGTGTGATGAGCTAAGAAAAATATCTACAATATTTATTATAACTTAATAATATATATGCGCAGAATATATACCTATAAAATCCGGCGGGCGCACTTTTAACACAAAAATAAAATCTAAATTTACGGGGGCGTGCTATATGCCGGGTATGAAAATGTTAGCTTTAAAAATAAGAAAAAAAGAGATGACCATAGAAAAAAATTAGACTTCTATTGGGTTGATGCATAATTATCCGGCGTTTATATCAGCTCGTTTTTCATCAGTGAAAAGTAGTGTTTTGTTTATTATTTTTGTTTGAAAATAATATTCTCTGTTGTCTTAGAAAAATGCGTGTCAAAAACCATAGTCATGTTTGCTACATTAAGCTCTACCACTTCGAGAAATGATGGAAAACAGCACATTCATTTCACGATCTCGACGAATTTTTTGGCAAAGGAACAATCAGCGAAAGTCAGTGTAGGGAGTGGTTTGCCCGTTTCAAATCAGGTGATACCAGCTTGGAGGATAAGCCAGGAAGAAATCGGCCATCGGATTTCGACGATCAGGCTCGGGATCGATGATTGGATGACTTGGTGGCCTATGTCAAAGCGTGGATCGCCTCTAAGAATCGTGTCTTCTTCGCTCTTGGAATCGACCGTTTGCCAAGCAAATGGGAAGCAGTAATTAAAGTAGACGGTGACTACGCTTCCCAGTAATCGTTTAAACATATTTTTGTCAAATATTGTTATTGGTTTTGTTAAATAAAATTTGTTGAATAAACGCCGGATAATTATGCATCAACCCAATATATACAGGTTAGCCATAATTAAACTGCAAGTGTTCAAGGGGTGCTGGAGAGAAAACTACTGGGAAAATTCCACTGAAATTTGGGATCTACACGTTTTAGAACAAGCGCAAATCAAATATGCAAAGAAAAAAAATCGCCATTTCCACCCGGTAGATGACACTGTACCGTATTTAAACGCTCACCGGTGGCATATAAAATTTCCAAAACCTATAGACAGAGCAAAATGACATTCTAAGAGGCATATAAGCAATAAAAAACATCACTTACATTATGCCTAAATTCCATACAATTCGCTTCAGTAATTAATTTTTTACAGTATGATGTAATCAAAAATAACGTAAATTAAGATCACAAATTAAACTATCCTATAAAGACGCTTCGGAAAACAATTAAAACGTTATTTATTCAATGAAATTTTCACATGATGTGCTCAATATGCGGAACGCCAGATGCAACCACATGCTTGAAGCATTTTAATTTTATGCGGAGAACGCCGAAGAATGTTGCTCAACACTTTCTGCACCGTTGACCAGGGAAGAACTGCCACACTTCTTGCGCTCACTTGTTGCAGCATACTGGCCCCTGAATTGCTACTCGTAGTAGCAATAGTGTCTTGAAATTGTTGCACTCTTTCCGGGTGTAAGGGACGCGCGCCGCCCTCTTGTGTTTGGAATAATGCCCAGTTCTCCTGTTTCTTCAAATTTAGAAATCATATTTTTCAATCCATTCACACACTCATTGGGCCTTTTTTTAATCGTTTCATACGCCGGTATTCTTTCAGAGTTGCTGAATAATTGCTACCATTCTGATAGTATATCTTCACTAACAATGCGCGTTTCTTCATTTTCAGAATCATGATTGACCGTTACTCAATGTTGTTTTTTTATACTAATCGATGAGCTTAAAATTTGCATATATACCTTCGATAAGTGTTGAAACACGGAACAGAGCCATCTATCGGGTGAAAATGGCGACTTTTTTCTTACATATTTGACTTGCGCATGTCCTGAAACGTGTAGATACCAAATTTCACTGGAATATTCGCAGTGGATTTCTCTCCATCACTCATTGAACACTTGCAGTTTAATTATGACCACCCTGTGTATCGAAGTAATGTTTATTTGAAAGAAATGACATTTCGTATGAACGTAAAAGGTAGGAATTCTAGAAGTATACTAATTTTTTTTTCTAAAGCTTGGAATAATACCTCGAATAAATGGCTTCAAAATATAAGAGCATTTCGCCATACATTTCAGGTTTCTTCGTAAGAAAAGGGGGTGCGCGTTGCACGGCGAATATACCTAAAAATTAATAATTGCAGCTTGAAAGTATAGGAGTGCGTTATACGCCGGATTTTAAGGTACCTACATAAGTAAAATTTAAAAAATTACACTTTTAAAACTGCGTTTAAAGCAAAACGCAACATACAAACTTAATAATAGCCACAAAGATAACAATATCAAATGATTCATTTATATTATCAAACAATTCAAAATACATTTAAAAAAATAAAACATTTCCATCTACAGTTAGTTTTCGTAATTACAGTCAGTAGAAACTTAGTGTGCGTACTGTCAACCAATCTTGAATATTTCGGAATATAATTACTAACTGCTAATCTTCAGATGGTCACCCCAAAATGTCTTGGTGGTCCACCAGTCGATCGCGATTGACTTAATGCCCATTTCTGCATTAGACGGTCATATGGAAAATCCCGACATGACTGGCGAAAGCCCCATACTGGTACTGGGATTGTTTTGTACCAGATACAGAAAAGTCTCCTTGTTGTTTGCGTGTTTACTCTACTCTCACCTTTCTGTGTGTCCATTATGAAGAATCGGTTTTCGCGAAAATGCAAGCGTGTAAGGAAAGCGTGGCTGGGAGTTTGCCTCATGGTTGGCCGTAAAAACACTATGCGACTTACCAATTGCAATCAACGGCCTCCGTATGCCAGTTGCATATCAGTGAGCTCAGCATTCGTGTAACGTTCCATCCAACAACCACTATATCGACAGGTTAAATGAAGCTTCATAATGAGTGCGGAAATAAAACCTTGTGTACACATACAACTTCGTCCATTTGATGATTCGTTTTACGCAGAGCCATCTATCGCGTACTCTAACCAAAGTCTCAGCATATTTACTGTACTACTAATAATAAATATGTTTCCTCCTCTTTCTGTTGTCTCGTCTTTCTCGTGTTTTGTGTCGTCACTACCACGACAGGAAAGAGTTTACGCCAATGCATTCATATGAGATTTCTCATCGTCTAGATGTTCTCTACCTGTCCTGAAAGTTTTTAACCGCTGTACTGATATTTTAGGATACATAGGATATCCTATGTTGATAAAAGCAATACACTTCAAATATAGAAAAAAAAGAGAAACCATAACATAAATTAAACCAGTTTATAAGTTAATGTTTTAAATAATCTTTTCTTAAAAAGCAGCGTTTGTTTATATATATAATAAATAGGGTTCTAAAATAAAAAACTAGAATTATAGATTTTTGACTCAAAAAATCCATAAATTTAATTAGGTAATTATTAACCTATTCACTCGAGTTATTTGCTTCTTAAAACATGATTTGCAAATTTCAATGCATTCGTAAGTTTTTCAGTTATTTTATCAACAATACTGCTCCACTTTTTAGTATTCTGGGGTTATTTTCATCATCAGCATTTTTATCTTGTCTTGTCTATACATTTTCCACTATAAAATGAAAAAAAAATCACCTTTATTATAATTTTATATATTTGTCAAATTTGAATAATTGCATGCTTTTTGTTTTTCTTTGGATGCTTTAAAATTTGAATTTTTTTTCAAAATTAATGATTTAATGAAAAATTAAAAACTGAGCCAATCTGCTTTAGATTCATATTTAAAAGCATTTTTTCACTTAAATAGAATCTTAAATTCTTTAAGTGGACTCAATACGATTCAATTGGCAAAAACCTGTCAAAAAATCAAATCTAATTTTCTTAGCCTAAATTATTTTTATATACTTTTTTATAAAAAAAAGTCTCACAAAACTTGAAAACTCTAAACTTAAAGAACGCAAAATTAGGATAACTTTAACATTCATTTTTATTCACACACCTAAGGCAAATCAAAACTTTAAACTGACTTATCTCAGAAAGATAAAATAACTAGTTTATTTTCATTAAAAATGCTGAATCTTTTCTCTCTCTCTCTCTCTCTGTATATATATATTAACGTGTTTTATATATATTAACGTATATTAACGTATTATATATATTTACCTATTGCTAGTAGTACATGTAACAAAAGTTGTTAGGCGTTTTTGGGTCAAAACAATACTTATTTTCTTAAAAATAATTCAACTCAGAATTTATACATTTTTTAAGGAATTTTCAATAAACATTCACATATATAGAAACCAAATATAGAAAGGAAAATTAAAAATTGCATGGGAAAATCGCTTTCTATTTTGTTACTCAATATTGTGACTCTGTCATGTGTATATACATATTTATATTAATTGCAACTATTTGATTAAAAATAACTAAAATAAAATCTTTTTTTGTTGACCTAAGTAGGAATTGACTTTTTTTTATATTACTTGTATCTAATAACTTTGGAAGCAAGGTGGAGCATACAGCCCAATATTGCAATTAATATACATGCAAAGACTATTTTCATTTTCTTTTCCCTATTGTATCCCTTTTAGCACAACACAGTGCAATATCTTTTAAGAGCTGCTTTTATTGATGCTGGCGGAACAAAAATGAGATAATTGTCTTCTTTTAGTTGCAGAATTTTGGAAAATTTTGGGTCTATCCAATTTTATTATATTTATATCTATAACAGTACTGACTATATGTTTACTATAATTTATATCTGAAATCAAAAATTTTTCACCTCAAGTCTTTTTACACTAAAAATATGTATTCCAAACACTTATGTCTAGCAAATTGAATAATTCTTTTTTATAATACAGTAAAAATCATTTAACACAAAGGGGAATGAAATATTTGTTCGTGTTAAATACTTTATGTTAAAGAATATTAAAAAAAAAACTATATTAAACAAAATTAAATTTATTACAGTACATTGTATTTACATATATGTGTATATATGTATGTATTTAATAAAAACAATGAAACAAAAACTTTAATTACAATTTAATGTAATTTAATAAAAAGTTTCAAAGTTCTTTTTAAGATCTGTATAAACATTTTCTAAATTGACCTAAATCACGACGCCGTTTCGCAGTCAGTCTTACGAGTTCAGACGGTGCAACAACGGTTTAACAACGTGCTTTTCAAATTTTCAACATTGCAACCCGATATTAAATCATAATTTTCATGTACAATAACAAGCACGCTATTTAATTTGACCAATCAGCGCGCTTGGTGGTGTCTCTTCACTACCCTCGTAGTGAAGTTCTGTTTTTTCAACTTCATTCGGGAGGGGCTCCCCCCCCCCTGCAGTCTAGGCCGGGGGATATTTTTGTTTTGTTTTCTCACTTTAGGATCAGAGAAGGGAGCTAAGTCCTTTAGCTGGATCTTGTAAAGATATATTCACGTCGGTCCAACTCTAGTAGCCATCAAGCCGCTAGCTTTTTTATATTGTTAAATTTAGCATTTCAAAAGATTCTCATTCAAAAACTCGGTTTTGTTTGCGCTTGACTCTAAATACACTTCTCTCATACCAGCAAGTTTTATTAGACTTCACCAAGGATAAACTTGTGATCCAAACACTCAATTGTCAAAGTAGCAGTTTGAAAGAAAACTGAGCATAGCAAGGATTCACACTTTAAAGAAAAAATGAAAGAAAACATTAAATAATATACTGATGGTGCAGTTTAATAAGGCGTGTGTTCACCTCACACAGCCAGGCATGCTGCGCAGCAATTTACCGTACTTGCTATGAGATGATGAATCAGTTGTGGGCTCAAACGGTTCCAAGCTTCTTGGAGAGCTCTCTTTAGTTCTGTAACAGAGCTTGGTGGGTGCGAAAGGGCTGTAAATTGTCTCCCGAGCATATCCCATACAGGCTCGATACGATTTAAATCGGGGGAGTTCGCAGGCCACGATATGCACTGGATTTTTTCTGTTTCAAGGAAGTCATCAATCGGCACCGCTCGGTGACATGGCGCATTATCATCCATGAATATTAAGCCAGGACCGACAGCATCTCGAAAAAAGCGAACATAAGGCTCAAGAACTTCGTCTCTGTATCTTTGAGCAGTCACGGACCCCGTGTCAAAAAAATGGAAGTCTGTGCGGCCATCCATCATGATGCCTGCCCATACCCTTACTCCCCTTGATGGAAAATGATGTCTTTCCGTTATTTTTCTTGGGTCAAACCGTGTTCCACGTTCTCTTCATATCATTACCCGCCGAGAACCACTACTCAGTCTACACCGGGACTCGTCACTGAACATCACATTGGCCCACTCTCCCACACTCCAATGTAGATTTTACAATCTCCAGTTCAAACGAGCACGTTTATACGCAGACGTAGGGGGAATGCAAACTGCTGATCTTCTGGCATACAGGTTAGCATGATTGAGTCTCCTGTAAACAGTTAGTCTTGAAATTCGTATTCCTGTGGCGACTGTGAGCGCTGAACCCAGTGCTCTGGAGGTACTGCCCCTCTGACGTCGCGCATTTATTACCAGATATCAGTTTTGGCGAGGGGTTGTGACTCTTGGTCGACCTGATACTGGTTGTCGTGTAACATCTCCCATTCTTTGAAACCTCTGTCACAGTCTTGAGATCCCAGACTGGCCCACATTCAGAATTCGAGACACTTCGGTTTGTGATCGTGAGGATACAAGCATTCCAACGATTCTTCCTTTCGTAAGCATGTCCAATTGGCGTCTTTGTACCATCATTCACCTTGTTTGATGGTTAACAACGTTCCTTCGCACAGCAGTTGCACGAAACTTGTCTGAACTGTCTATGCTGCGTTTCAGTTTCTCTACGTTCAGATATGTGTCGGTGTTTCGTGCAGGACGTAGTCGACTGAAAAGTTTTGCATAGACCCAATGTTTCTTATTCACCCAATAATATCCGCAAGAAGTTTGGAATAATTTTATGAATATTTACTCCATGTTTTTCGCATTTTACGATTTATGGTTAACTTTTGGACAGCAGTATATATGTGTCACATTTTAGTTATCATAAGCTATCATTACCGCTCTTCCCCAAATTGAACAATAATAATTTTTTTTGATAAAAATTTTCATTACTCCTTGTGTTAATTAAATGAAATTTTCATTGAAAATATAATTATTCCGTAGAAAATTATTTCCATTCAAACTCGATTCATTTTTTTTTTCAGGATTTAAGTTGCTATTACAAATTTACCACGATAACATGTCAGATGTTACACATGGTATGCGACTACTGTAAGGCTCGTTTTTCTTCTTTTTTTTTAATATAATTTTATATATTACAAACCATTGAGTCACTGGTAATTATTGGACTTTTTCTTAACTTAGTATTTTTAAATAAATTACCAAATGCTTTTTGTAGTATTGATATATTTATAATTATATCATATCATGTAAATGTGAGGTGTTTTTATTATGTAGAATGTATTTTGCTTACTTTCAGTATAAATTAGTAATTTTTTTAATAATCTTATGTTTTAGACTTTTCAATATGCTAGCTCCCCTCCTCGTAGATTTATCCCACACCCCAAGGGGGACGCATCCCGCAGTTTGAGAAACGTGGGTTTACGCAATCCATTTAACTGAATCACGCACGTTAAGAGGTTAACGTGCATTAACTCATGTACGCGGTGGTGTTTTAGCTACACCCAGACTCTACCAAACGATTCGAGTGAAGACGGCTGCCAGTTTGTGACTGTAATTACACAGCTACATCGGCCAATGTCGGGACGCCGTTTCTGTTCAAAGCGTTACATTGAATAATTATCTAAACATCAACACTGCCGCTTAATTGATTTCTTTTTCGGTTAAAACTGGTGGCAACATCTCAAATACTACGCTCTTATCTCCCACTAGAATTTCATGATTTCTAACTCCTTGCGAATCGATGAATAGGGCCTTTTCCGCAGGCGATATCAAAATTCGTGAAACAACTACATTTCAAGAACCTAGTTGCTCATCGTTCGGAGTCAAACCATTTATTGCAATACGAGTGGCATTTTCTAATAATAATCTCAGCGGCAAACGACTAAGTGGGGCGAGTAAAATTTGATTTCTCGACAGGATTTTCCAATTATTTCAGAGGTTAATGGATAAATTTATATGGGCCTCAAGTGGAACGATTTCCTTTCGAATGAACATTGGTATTTCGGTGTTGATCTAAGGACGGCTTTCTTTAGATTGTTAAAGAGATGAGTGTTCTTTTCTGGGTGGTATATATGCTCAATTTAAACGAATATTTGTCTCCACTTGGATTCTTTGCATAGGAGTTTATCATTTAATCAATATTTTAGTTGAAATATTTTAACTTTAAATAAGACAGGAAAATTATTATTCTGGATCATTATTTAAAAATTGAATTTAATGAAAGGACAAACATTAGGCATATTGTTACGTAGATTGGGGTTCAAGGATTTTATGAAATCAGTCGCAAAGAGCAAGCCAGTTCTTCAGGAGTGATGGAAATTTATTGTCGAAAAACAATCCTTGAAATACACGATACAGTTCGCAGAGTAAATTTCAGAATTCCTTCACACTTGCGGCTCTCAGACACAACTATCAGTGTCTGAAATACAAATAGGTTAAAGGTTATTCACACGCACAAGCTGAATAACCGAACAACCTACTGAACAACCGAAGTAATCACTAACTCCACGGTCAAATCAATATATATACCAACTAATCGCCAGTTTCAATAATAATAACTTAGTTTCGGCAAGCGACTCCCTATTTATAGTCTGCACGGAGTTTTCTCGAAAAATCCTATTTATAGTCTGCACGGAGTTTTCTCGAAAAATCCATTTACGTCAGATCATGGCTTTAGTAGATTTCTCCTGAATCCATATGGTTGGCAACTCCACAAAAATGGACACCAAAGTCGCCAAGTTTCCATTGAATCGCCATTATAATCTAAGGAAAGGTGTTGCTTGCGAATATTACAATTTTAAAATAAAATAAGTATAACATATAATAATAATAATGTATAAAAACATCCAAACATAAATTATTTACATTACTCTATGCATTCATTACACAAAAACCATAAAAATGTACATACGTAAATGTGTATGCTTATAGAAAATGTTACGTTGACAAAATGCAAACTCTTTCATATCATTTTCAAAAAAAATATTTTTCGTGGAATTCTACCTTTTAGTCTAACATCATATTCTCCTGATTGTTTTTGAACTGACTGAAACAAAAGCATCATTCAGATAACTTCTGATGACCTTTTATGACATTCTTTTATCTTGCAGACGTAAGGTTTTTGCTCTTTTGTCATCAACAGATGTGGTGTATTTCAGCCTTCTCTTGTTTGTTTGTTTTTTAATTAAATGTGGCTCCTTACAACTTAAGTAAAACTTTCAGTCTCCAGATGTAGTCACTAAACACTCAACTGTCTTCAATTTTGACAATAGAAATACCACTTTCTCATCATGCATTTTCTTTCTAGGTGTCCAATCTGCTCTTGTATTGGATGGCATTGCTTCTTGAGTAAATTCCATTGTTTTCCTTGACAGCAAAGAGTTCTCACCTCAATCCTATAGAAAACTTGTGGCACCGTTTGAAAATACTCGCACGATTGAGGTACCCATGAAAAAAAAGGAACTAATTGATGATATAATTGTTCCCTGAGATCATGTAATAAAGAAGGAAGAGCTTAAAACTATTTTCAGCTCAATAAAACATCGATGTAAAGCTGTAATAAAAATAAAAGCTACCGCCCTAAAGACTGATAACTCACTGCTATCATCAGTATCTAATGTATATCAATTGTTAATGCAGCATAATTTTTTTAAATTTTAAATATTTGAATTTTGTTTTTTTATAGAATTGAGTTTTGAATTCTGCAGGAAATGACATAAAATTCTTTGCATTTTGTGAAACGTAACCTTTCATACAAACTTAAAAACCTAACTATTTTCAAAAGTGTTCCCAATTTTGGCCTCCACTTTATTTTCAATTTTAAAAAATGCGTTGATTTAAGCAAATCTATCAGTTTTGTTCTAGGTGTAACTTGGTAAGTATCGACAGAAAATGAGAATTTGATTATCTTTTGTAAGTACTTCAGGGGGAAAGTACACATTTTTTTAAATCATGGTTATTTCAAAATTGTTACACACTTGTCTTTATTTTATCTGAGGATACAAAAAAAAATATTGAAAATGATAATTTTAAGGACCACATGTGTGACAAAAATATTTATATATATATATATAATATTTTTAATTTTTAATGATTATGAATGTTAAATAAAATTAGGATGTCACATAAATGTTATCAAAACTTAATTATTTTCATTATGTTTCCTATCATTATGTGAATTTATGTTTAAAATTAAGACAACGCATCTATATAAAATGCTTACTTTCCCTCATTCATTATGTGCGTAGCTATCGTATTCTTAAAAACAAATTTCATTTTCAAAGCAAAGCATTTTCGTTAAGAGATCAACATTTTTATACATTTTAACATGTTTCTCTCTCTGCATTACAAATACACTGCATTTGTAAAAAAATGCAATACCTTGAAGGAAGCTTCAGAATTAAAAGAACTTAGCAGCAAATATCAATTATAGGATACTACGTAAAATAGTATTGTGGCGAACATTTAATGAGACCTAAGTATGCCTCCACGACGAAATAAGGAGAAATTCCAACAACTTACGGATTTTAAACGGGGGAGGATTATCGGCCATCCGGAAGGAGTATTTTCTTATCGTGCAATACGAGCTTGTATACAGCGGAACAGTTCTACAGTGATGCGAGTTAGGAAGCAGTGGACCGACGAGCACCGAACAATTTGAAAAACTTGTAGTGGATGACAAAAGGTGACGCCAGCGCGTGACGATAGAAACCTGCTCCACATGTCGGTGGATGACCGCACAGCTTCTTCCAGGCAGTTGACAGCTCGTTGGTCTATTACTACAGGTATACTAATGTCGGCTTCGTCAACTGCTGCACCGTGGATTGCGTGCAAGGGTGCCTTTATACAGGAACCCCCTCATGGCAAACCATCGACGGCTGAGTCTGCAATGGGCTCATCAGCACAGAGCCTGACAGGCTGAATGGCACCAAGTTGTCTTTTCAGATGAATCACACTTGAATTTGGGGGACCATGATGGCCGCATTCGAGTTAGAAGCTATGCTGGTGAATGCTGCCTTCCAGAGTGCGTTGTCGAACGAAATAGTGGCCTAACACCAGGAATAATGGTTTGGGTGCGATTTCGTATATTGGATGATTCAATTCGTTACGAATTGAGAGTAATCTCAATATCAACAAGTATGTCCGTGAAGTGCTACAACTCGAAGTCGTTCCCTTCCTTCAAAGTATCCCTGGAGCTATCTTTCAGCAGGATAATGTACGCCAACATGTTTCAAAGACTTTTTGAGACTTCTGTTCAGCCAAACACATGCAACTTCTTCCTAGACCTGCTTATTCGCCGGATATGTCGCCTATTGAGCACTAGTGGGATTTGGTTGGTTGGCGTCTCGCTCATGATCCCCGTCCTGCAGCTTCTAAATACGAACTTTTGCTGCGTTTACAAGCAATATAGAATTCTCTTCCACAAGCAGATATTCAAAATCTGTTTGACTCCATGCCACGTCATATAGCAGCACTTATTGCAGCGCGTGGTGGCTACACCAAATACTGATTTTATACACTGAATATTGTTTTTTTACTTAGAAAATTCCATCTTTTATTTTTTTCTAATACAAGTCGTTTGTGCATTAAATTTCATTTAATTCTGATGATTCCTTCATGGTATTGCATTTTTTACGAACAGCAGTTTACATTAAAATAGCTTGTTATAGTCTATATTTATATATTTTAAATTATTTTATTCCACAATTTATATATAGAATTGTTCAATTGGAAGTACTATTAACTAAGTATTATACTAGAGTAATTACGAAATCATTCAAGTTACGAAGAAAACTTAAGCTTGAACTTCAAATTCCTAAATTTCAATTTATCCAAGAAAGGATTTTGAGGCCAAATTCCGTTTAATATGCATAATCTCATATTCTTACGCTTCGACGTTTCTATAAGTATATTGTTATTTCAGGCTAATTCCTCTACTTTAAGGAAAACAAAATATTTTTGTGATTCTCACCATTTAAAATAATCCTTTCAATTAATTCATATTTAACTTGAAAGGGATTTATAAGTTAATAACTAGTGAATGAAACTTGGTGAATAATTGATTAATCGTTATGTCTGCTATTTTATAATTTTCCTGTGAATCTGATGAACTGATTGATATTTTTTACATCACGCTCTGAAGCGACAGAATGGATATTGGCTATAGATCTCGCAATTTTGAGCAAGCTCTTGTAATGTATAGGATATTTGAACTCTGTGTCTCAAAAGTGTTATCTCAACAAAGATTATTTAATCAAAACATATGTATTTATTCTAAATTATCTTGATATTCGCATTTTTTTGCCTGTTTGTGTAATTGAATCTTTATTAATTAATTCTAAAATTCTTAGAATGGGATTACTGAAATCGATAAAACATTATAATAAGCCATAGAAATAAAAAAAAATAGTTTGTTCTTTTTAAAAAAATTTCTTAAAAATGTAAAGTAAGGAAAAATTTAATATATGTTTGAAACAATTTGTACTAGTTAGCAATGAGTAAAAAAGAAAAAGAAAAGAAATCTTGATCGCCATTCTTTCTGTATATGAAAATGCCTCTAGAAAAGGTAAAAAACGGTGAAGATTCCGTGTAATAATTTGGTGATAAAAACAAAAACTGACTTTTCATGAAAAATTCTCATTTTAGACTTTTGTATTGAAAGTTCACTAAAAACAACAACAAAAAAATTTAAGAAGATGAAAGCTCATTTTTTTTCAAAATAAGGGTAAATAACACAGGTGTTTTTTATGCTTTTAATGATTCCTTATACGATAAAGTGCTTTCTCAGTATTTGTTTGTAAATACTGCCCAAACACACGCACACATACACAAAAATGAAAAGTTTGTGTTATTCCTTCTAACTACAAATATTGCTTTGAAGGGAAAAAACCATGATCTAATAAAGTGAAAGAAAAGCTTCCGCATAATTATTTTAAACTTTTACATGTTTTAAAATCGTGAAAAAATAAGAAATGGCTCTGATTACAGTTCTTACCTTCGACCACACTATGTATTGTCCCCTCTAGCGAGAAATAATAGGAATAGAGATTTTCAAAGCATCCGAAAAGTTATCAACAATACAATGATTCTTTTGCCAAGGAATCACATTCATAATAAAATGTCATTTGGATACTAAACATCACAGTTTTCATAAGACGAGAGATATATTAAAAAAACTCTCAAGAAAGGAAGATTAAATATAAAAGTCAAAGAACATAATAGGAATAAAGTCTAAAACAAGAAATTTTCTCGTAAGATAAATCGAAGGAGTCGAAAATGTTTCTAAATATAAACTAGATAAATATTCTTTTTCATCTCCGCACTATTGTCGTAAGAGTTCCTTTTTCAGCGTAATTTCTTCCCAAATTAAAAAAAAAATTAATCTATTTTTTTTCCATTTGCTACACAAAAAACCAGCTGCTGAAGAAACGTTTTCAGTCTCCCAAGCATAAAAATATCAAGAAATTAAATTCCTAAAATCGACTAACTTTTATTGTTATACTAGCTTGGACATGCATTTGGCTTATTTGCATACGTAACAGCATTTAAAGAAAGTACATGAGCTAGATTTAGATATAAGTAATTGGGGATTTTATAATACATATGTTTTCTTAAGGATTGTTAAATTTAAAGATAAAAATATTCGAGTAAATTTCTTTTTAAATAAATTAAAACTTTTCAGAAGAAAGCCTCCTGTTTCTGTAGATATTCTTATTCAACTTTCATTCATCAAAAATATAATTTACTAGCTGTTATACCCGTTCTTCGCACGTGTGAATTGCAAATTAAACAAAAAAACCTTGTTGCATATCTCAGTTGGAAAAAAAAACCATATTTGTTAAATTTTTAGTCTGTAGATCTAATAGCTGATAAAAAGGATTTTTTTAAAATTTATAACACACCGTAACTCTCTTGCGAATCGATTTTTGTAAACATCTCTCTAAGCTGATCTCTGCTCAGCAAAAGTAACACATTGTTACAAATTTTGTGTAATGAACGCTTAAAATAGAGTAAATAATTTATATCTGCATGTGTAATATGTTGATATTATTTTTGTTGTATTTATTTTATGTTAAAATTGTAATATTCACAAGCAACACCGTTCTTTATATATTTATGACGATTCAATGGAAACATAACGAAATGTTGACGATATATTCAAATTGGCGTAATCTTTGGCGACCATGTTGGTAACTTGGCGATTGATTGAATAGTGCAGAATTTGGTATGCTGCAGCGCACCTGTTGGGGACCTGCAACAAAGAGGAGTGCAGAAAAACCTTCTCTACGAAAAAAAAATACATATTTCATACAATTTTCATAGTGTTGGAGAGTTATGCAAGTCCATACATACAAACATCCGTTTTTATATGTATAGATTTAATTACCATCCACCCGAATAATAGCTTACTCGCTACGTAACTCTGTATTAAAATACATTCGTTCGGGCTTCATCACTCCTTCACTGGGATTACAATATATAATTTCATCAAAAAAATATTTATCTATATTATATTTTTTGAAATTACGCAGTACTATTTCGGTTAAAAATTACGAGTTTTTCAAGCGTAATTTTTTTTCCAAATATTAGAGAATTGTAGGAAAATTTAGAAAGAATTTCCTCAAAGTGAGTGAGGGAATATTAATGTTGCATTATTCGTCTATTCAAAGGCTTTATGGACGGATCTCGTAATTTTGAACCATGGTCAAGTGAAGGGGATTACACCTGAGATGTAACCCTCTCCTAACTTTCATACCACTTCAAAGGGAGGATGTTTTAGATTCGAATTATGTAACGTACAAAGAATATGTAACGTAAGAAAATCATTTACTGTTAATAAATACACGAAAAATAAAATTTTGTAATTAATATTTTATGCCATTCTACATGCAAAAAAATTAAATTTTTTATGTGTTAAAGTAATAAATTTTAAGTATATCAACCAAGTCTCTAGACATAAGAGTTTAATTATTTTTACTTATTAAATGATAAGAAAACCATATTAAATAATTATGGCTCCGTTTATTGAAATCAGTTTCAACTCCAAAGAATATATTTACCTATCTATCCTAATTCACAATGCTTTTACTAGGATATATTTTCTACACAATGAATTATTTGTTCTTATAAAGAAACATAAATTTTATAAAGACAGTTATTTTAAATTTCGCTTTCTGAGCAATGTGTAAAAAAAATTTTTTTTTTCTGATTGTTCCTTTTTATTGCATATTGCCTTCTTCTGTTTAAAAATCTATTTCATTCTGAAAATACATTAATGTTGTTTTGAAGTTAATGCGGTTACACAGCAAAGATCTTATTTCGATAAAGACATTTACGTTTCACTTTTTTATGTATTTTGTATTTTCCTGTTCTCACATATGGCCTAAAGGAAGAAAGAAAATTAATGTATACAAAGAAAAAAATAAACTGCCTTGTTCTTATCATTTCAGCTTTCTCTTCATTGCCGCTTATTTTACTCGTTCTAAAAAATTTTCTCCCTTGTTTTGGTAATTAACATAAAAAAAGGAAATCTGTTTTCCTTCGTAACATTTCGATTATTTACCGGAAACGATTAAAAGTGTTTTGGGCTATGTGGTTTCAAATAAAATATCTCAGCTAGTATCTTGTAAGAAAAAGTTAAGATAAAAGGCAAATCCTCGGGCACATTTTTAATTTAATTATTCGAAATCTTACAAACACATGTGTCGTTCTTGCGAGAAGTTCGCTTTGTGGAAGGATTCCCAAAATTAACCTTTAGAAGTGATATGCGTGTCATTTCGCTTCTGGTCTTCTTGTTCCGATTGTACCGGATAAGAAAATGGCATGCGCGATTTTGAAGATTTCCCTCAATATCCGAGGTAAATACTTTAAAAAAGATTACAAGTAGCAGTAATTGTTATCAAGAAAAAAGAAATAAAGTCCATTATCGAACTGAATTACGAAGAAATGAAATATCTTCAAAGAATATGATTAAGTAATTTAAAACATTAGTTTTAAAGTTTCAATTGCTAGTGTGATACTTTTTTTAGCTAAAAGATTAGTACCTATTAGAAATAATAAAACTCATTTTTAAAAAAAAAATTATTTCAAAAAATGGTACTTTTTGTTTTGTCGACGCAAATCCCGCCAAGGTTGCGTTATTGGCAACAACACACATAAACCCATAAAAAATATTAATAAATATTAGTTTTCGTTGGTGTTTCACCCATTTTTGATATATTATGAAAAAGACGTTACCGATAAAAAAAAAACCACGCCTTGTTTTCAAAACGTTGTGGCTTAAAGTTACCAGTGGGAGTATTCCGTTTGGCGTCGGTTGTAACATTTTTGGCGACTTAATCACCTGCTCCGGCGAAACGGAAAAGTACCAAAAACATATTCCGCGTTTAAAAGAATAAGAAAATGATGAACGATGGAAGACTGTCAGACAGTACTCTGATAGTATTGTACTCTAAATGGTATTCTTAAGTGTATGATTTAAAATTCAGTGATTTTTATGAAAGAAAAAGTTATTAATTTGTTTAGTGTTTTTACTTTTGCTAATCAAACACACGCATCCACATACCAGCCATTAACCACCCATTTTGCACGGATGTGGTATGACTAGATATTATGTGTAAGGTATTGATATCTAAATCCTAGCATTAAGCTTTCGATTATAGTCAAAAACATTATTATAGGCCTGGCCTCTTGATTTATCCAAGAAAGAGTCCCTAAAAGGGCATTACATTGATTGCTTCTTGCCCTCGAAACTCCTCCTTGGGAATTAATTTCATCCAATCTCAACTTTAGCAAATTTCTACTAAAAGAAACGTGCTAAGCAAATTTCAAGTCAGTAGTTCTGATATTTCACAGACATGAGTTTTGTCTGTAATGCCCCTGCAACCACTTTTGTGGCCATGGGTAGCCTAGTGGTTAGAGCATCGAACTCCAGATCGGATGACCTGGGTTCGATACCCGATGCCACCAAATACCCTCAGAGTACACACGAAGTACGTGCTCGTTAAATCAATGGATCCGAAAGTCTTGTGGGCGGTCGCAGCAGAAGCCACGGATGCAGGGGGCTAAAGAATATTTCCATCCCCTCCAGTTCTATGCCTAAATTGTGGAGGTGGTGATAGGTGGTGCTGCCATCTATCGTGTAGAAGTGCAACCTGTCTCAGGTTCTGGCAACTCATTTCTTACCTTCGGGAACCCCTTTTTGTGAGTCGACTTTTGCAAAACCGATTTCTTGCAAATTTCTACTCCAAAAACAAAATGCCTACCAAATTTGAAATATCTAGGTCTAATAGTTCCGGAGGTTTTCTCAAGTGGGTGTTAGTCATTTTCTCCCACATGCATATACTCTTATATTATAATTAATATTATATACGTGTATACTGTAATGTATCTCTAATGAGGAGTTACATTTTGAGCATAAAATTTAATGGAGAATCTTTTATATATATCTGTATCACAGTAACTGTATAAATAATAATGAAATTATGAGTTTTCTATCAGTAACTTTCATAATCTAGAATTAATTTTTGTATCTATATTAATATTTCGTCAAAATTTAGATCTTCTGCTTGGATGAAGGAATTTTTAAATTTGGATGAAGAATCAGCGTTTTATTTCTATAAAGTCTCTCACTCGTTTTATCTTTCAAAAACCAATGGATTTGCTTCAAAAGTTCACAAATTGCAATGTCTGTTATTGACAGGTTAATCACTGAAATCAATACTAAAAGGTAAAAATGGGAATGTGACTTGAAAACGTTGTTGAATGTCTGCTGAAATAGTACATTTTATACTTTTTTTGCTTCTTTGCTTGATTCGAGACGAAAACTATTGAGTGTAATCAAGGATTTTATGAACATTTTTGACAGAAACTTTAAAGATAAAACTGACTTAAATTCACAGCATCTGTGTAGGTGTCACTTGAAAATGCAATGCATTTTCCTTCAGCAATTGAATAAATTTTTGAAGCAAGACGAAAGGACTTTCTTGAGTATATTATTAGATTATTGTACAGGGAAGATTTTTATAAAAAGCTTTGTTAGTTTTAATGCGATTAAAAAAAATATTAATTATAGAGGTTACAATTTGCTTAAAAATACTAACAAGTTCCTTACATTATTTTAGGGAAATTTAATATGAGTAACGATAAATGGAATGAGGCCATATAGAAATATATGTATTAATCCCTTAACTGCCAATTAAAAGTTACGCATTTTGCTCCCCAGTGCCACATAGCGGTGTATTGAGGGAGGGAAAAAAAGGCACAAATTAACAATTTTTTTTCTGAAATAAGTAAATTCTATTCAAAAACTGTCAGTGCCATGTTATTACATTCCGAAGTTTTCAAAATAGTTTTACTGATAGCTGTGTGAAGAAAAAAATCGTATTTCGGAAAGACGTATATATTCGTCCCGGTACATAACGCACCGGTTGAGCGAGACGAATATATACGTCAGAGGCACTTAAGGAGTTAATTATGTAAACGAATAAATAATTTACCAATATAAATTACTATGAAATTATTAACAAAAGAAAAGGTTAGAAATTAAGTTTGATTTGAAAAAGTTTAGCGAAAAAAATATTATTTGTGTTATTTTTTATGCGAACATGATTAATATTTCTCAGAGAAAATTTCTCATTATTGCTTTGTTTATTACTATTTTTTTTCTCACTTTGCTCCAATGTTTGGTTTGAATTTTGATGTACTTAGATTTCGTGGCATAACTTTTTTAAAAATATATATGTAGAATATCATTAAATAAAAGATTTTAACTTAAGAAAATCCAAGCCATGGTTCCAAAATTAACACAATGATATATTAAAATACAGCCAAATTTAAATCTCAGATAACTTTGAAATTGATTATTTATTCTAAAAATGAAGTTGTGACTATATATATTTGACATTTTACTTTAGAACATGTTAAATTCGTTGAAATATTGATTCATATTCATCATGATTACAATTGTGCATTTCTTTTCAGGATCTTTCATGATACATAAAACAAATAAACGTTACATAAAAGCAGCAAAGAAACACATTTTGCAATTTACATTAAAGAAAAGATTTGTTCTCTTTCATTCCAGAGATCTCATCTTACATGCTTCCCCTACCGGAAGCGTGTAGCCGCTGTAATCTAGTGGTTATGATGTATAATTTCGAGGCCTTGAACACTGAAGATCTTCTATGTATAGGTGCCAATTGACATTAATCTATCATGGCTCAAAGTCTACACAAGTTAGGAAAAACGGCTACCATCTCAGGTGTCGTCCTCGCCATTTGACCATGATTTAAAATTAAGAGGCCTATCTTCAATTGCCCATGTGCTGCATTACAGCGAGACGGGAATAAACACTCCCTCACTCGTCCCTACTAAGCGTGTGAAACTTTCCTTTATCGTATAATCCTCGGGTTTTAAATTGCTGATTGGTCAGATTTGATGTCTGATGTAATATTGCACTATTTCACCATGAAATGTACCGACAAGGCGGTCTTTTAGGAAATAAAATTGTGTTTAAAATTCTACTTCCTGTTAGGTAGGTAAAAAAATAATTAAGCATTATGCGATGTTTTGGAGAGCTTACCACCAACATAAATTAATGAAAATTCTTCGAAAGAAAATTAAAACACATAATTATTATTATTTACATATAAATATATACATAAATGTAACACTTGACGTGAACCGAGCTGGTATTTTGATTAGAGATATTTTCTTTTCTCACTGAGTTTCAAAAGTACTTTGATAAACTGAAAAGACGTAGTTTCAGCGAGTTAAAGCTCAAGATTTGATTTAAGGCTTAACCCTTCTTTGATGATTTCTTTCTTTTTTTGTGAAATAAATCAGTGTGGATCATCATGCTCTAGATTAAGGAAAAAATGCTTGAAAAAATCCTAGCATAAATATATAATATAAAATAATTAAATAAGCCCCCCCCCCCAATGTGACGGAAACATCCATCATCATGCATATTTACATGTTAAGCTCAGTATACAAAATAAATAAAATATTAATATATCTTTGTATCATTTTTGTTCATGATGATAATAAAAAAACTAATTATCATTATTATTCTCGTTTCACCTGCATCTCGGTACTCGTCATCAGAATTTTCATAACCAATGCTATCTACTGATAACCAAATACCTTCTAACTGATCCAAGTAATCTTTAATGTCTCTTCTAAATTTCTCTACAAAAATGACACGAAATAAACAAAGAGTAAAAAACATTTTCATCATACATTAGAAGTGAAACAACTGCATAGTGATGTCAATTTCTGTCCCTTGATTTTGGGAAGATTATTTGGGGTGCATTCGATATAAATTGTGCAGAAAATAACAGAAACACAAAAAGCAAACATCCCCCCTCCGTCGTTATTGCTTTTATTACCAAAAAAAATATCATATTAGGTATAAAAGAATATTCAAGAGGAATCGCACGTTTCTTGCAACAGCAAAAAACAGAGGAATGACAATTTCAAACCCACTATAATGATGACATTTGATTTTTTTTTTGACAGATAAATTCGTACTACGCAATAGTCATAAAAAATTGCCAACAACAACAAATTTTCAGTACACCTGTTTTTTTCATTAAATGTTATGATAGAAATTTCCATCATTATGAAAAAAGGGTTAAGTCAAAGATATGCTATTTAGTGAATAATATTTCAAAATAAAATACCGTATTTCCTCAAATCTAAGCTGCCATCGATTTCCAAGCCGCACCCCAAATTCTCAACAAGTTTTTGCAAAAAATGAAAAAGAGAATAAAATGATTTATCGATATCCAATTTTTACGAAATGAAAATAAATTTTAATGAGAACTAATAAGAAGTGAATAATTAGTTATTTCACCTATATTATAAATTTTTAAATACATACATGAACCTCTAATTGTTCTAACTGCCTCAGACAACGAATTTTTTTCCTTTGATTTAAAGCCGCAACAAATTTTCATCAGCATTAACATTGAAAAAAAAGTGCAGCTTAGATTCGAGTAAATACGGTATATGTTTATGCAAAAATGGAAATATTTTTAATTTTATTCTTACATATTTTTATAATTTAGTATTCTCCTAACTTTGTACATAATTACTTTTTTCTGATAATATAAAATTGAAATTAATTTTTTTAAAGATTTTATTTATATCTACAATTCTATATATAAGGCGTTACAAAAACTTTTAGTTTTTAGCTCTTGAAAAACAAGTGTAAAAAATCAGTCTTAATCTGTATAAAATCAAATTTATCTTAACGTGAAAAAAGGTCAAAGCACATTCTTGGAATCAAAAAAAACACAACAATTTTACTGGCCATGAGCCAGGAAAAAGTGTGGTCCACGCTGACAGTAATAAACAAGTAAGTGGTAAAAAAAATAATTCACTCCCCCGCAAAATACTTTTCTATATCGTCTGAATCTAAGAAAGTACTTATTGAGACAAAAGGTATTAACTGGAGTTTGTCTTCGGTACTTATTTATGTGTCTGGTGGCGTCTACAGAAATAAAGATCACGGCTTTTTATTAGTATACTTTAAATTAATCACCGTAAAAATGTGTCACAGAGTCACAAAAAGATTTTTTATGTCACAAAAGAAGGAATAGGTGTTTTTAACTTTGTAAATGAATAATATTAGTAACTGGGTGTGTGTGAAAGTAATTATTTACAATTCTGTCTCTTTTAATTAATGCAAGCTTATAAACATGAAGACTTGTCGGCCAGCAAAGTACACTGGTGTCCAAAAGTTAAGCATCAATCGTAAAATGCGAAAAACATGAAGTAAGTATTCGTAAAATTATTTCAAACTTCTTGCGGATATTAATTGCGTGAAGAAGAAACATTTGGTTTATGCAAAACTTTTCAGTCGACTACGTCCTGCGCGAAACACCGGCGCATATCGGAAAGTGGAGAAACCGATTCACGCAGCATAGGCAGTTCAGACAAGTTTCGTGCAACTGCTGTGCGAAGAACGTTGTTAACCATCAAACAAGGTGAATGATGGCACAAAGACGCCAATTGGACATGTTTATGAAAGGAAGAATCGTTGGAATGCTGGAATCCTCAATATCACAAACCGAAGTGTCTCGAATTCTGAATGTGGGCCAGTTGGGATCTCAAGACTGTGGCAGAGGTTTCAAAGAATGGTAGATGTTACCCGACAACCAGTATCAGGTCGACCAAGAGTCACAACCCTCGCCAAACCGATATCTGGTAATAAATGCGGACGTCAGAGGGGCAGTACCTCTACAGCACTGGGTTCGGTGCTCACAGTCGTCACAGGAATACGAATTTCGAGACAAACTGTTTACAGGAGACTCAATCATGCTAACCTGTATGCTAGAAGATCAGCAGTTTGCATCCTCACGTCTGCGCATAAACGCGCTCGTTTGAACTGGAGTTTGAAACATCAACATTGGAGTGTGGAAGAGTTGGCCAATGTGATGTTCATTGACGAGTTCCGGTTTAATCTGAGTAGTGATTCTCGGCGGTAACAATATGAGAGAACGTGGAACACGTTTTGAACCAAGAAACAATAACGGAAAGACATCATTTTCCATCAAAGGGAGTAATGGTATGGGCAAGCATCATGATGGACAGCCGCACAGACCTCCATTTCTTTGACACGGTGTCTGTGACTGCTCAAAGATACAGAGACGAAGTTCTTGAACCTTATGTTCGCTTGTTTCGAGGTGCTGTCGGTCCTGACTTCATATTCATGGATGATAATGCGCCATGTCACCGAGCGGTGCTGATTGATGACTTCCTTGAAACGGAAAACATCCAGCGCATGTCGTGGCCTGCGAACTCCCCTGATTTAAATCCTATCAAGCATGTATGGGATATGCTAGGGAGACAAATTGCAGCCCTTTCGCACCCACCAAGCTCCGTTACAGAACTGAAGAGAGCTCTCCAAGAAACTTGAAACCGTTTGAGCCCACAACTCATTCATCATCTCACAGCAAGTACGGTAAAACGCTGTGCAGCGTGCCTGGCTGTCAGAGGTGACCACACGCCTTATTAAACTGCACCATCAGTATTTTATTTAATGTTTTCTTTCATTTTTCCTTTAAAGTGTGAATTCTTGCTATGCTCAGTTTTCTTTCAAACTGCTACTTTGGATAATAAAATTAATTATTATCATTCTTTTGATTTGCTTCCTTATTTTATAACCATTTTACACTCGCATATCACGTTTCCCGCCATTCTGATTTACAATTACTTCTTTATTCACATAATTATCAATTATGCTTAACTTTTGGACACCAGTGTATATATGTAACCCGCAAAGTATTAAACGTCTGCATTCTCTAGAATGTCGAGGCATTGTATATAATGCTGGATGATTTTAGGCAAAGTATGAAATATTAGAGTTATTTCATACCTAGGCATTCTATAAAATGACAAATGCTATTTAGGTAAAGTGTGGAAAAAGGTCCTGATAAGGCTACTGTATAAATGACTTACACTCCTCAAAAATACAATTGTTATTCTGAAAAAATAATGAGTGGGATATTTAAAAAAATCAAAATACTTAAAAGAAAATTGAAGTTATACAAACCAAAATTTATGGCTGTTTTATTAAGGGAAACAAAATTTCCACGTAAAAAATAAGGAACTAAAATTAACCAACTTCTTGACACATGGTAGGCTTGAATGGCATTTTTAATTTCCTTTCTTTCTATTTTTCACACAAAAACATTTCACATTTTGGCACTTTGTTTTGCACATACATTTGATGAATACTGGACTGAGTAATTGCAACTGACCGGAGAGGAATCTTGTGGTCAGGAATATCTTCAATTTAAGCTTAAAGTGAATCGTGATCGCGTATGTACTTTTGGACGGTTTATCGTCGAACCGTTGTTTTAAGTCTATAGACCATGACTCCTTCACCGATATTACAGCTTTCTCCTCTATTTTCATGCAGCACGAGAAAAAAAACATTTTTTTTTTCAAAAATCAATTTACTTAAAATTGCGTGTATTTTTACACCCATAAACAAACCTCTAAATGCAACTGATTAATTTTGAGCCTAAAGTAGATTCGATCTCGGAACCTTCCGTTCCGAGTAAGCACTTAACATAACCACTATACCAAAATGATCATCTTAGTACGGAAGTTGTTACTGGCCTATATAGATACCGCCACCACACACTCCCCTACCAGTGAGTCGGTAAGGCAAACAAACGATATCGTTGTTATAGCGAGAGTGTGAGCTGTTGCGTTACTAGGTTGTGACGGCTTCAGGGTTGCGCTATATGTAAGACGGCTTGTTGACTGCGTCATGTGTGAGACGGCTTTGGTTGCACTTGCGGCGGATAGATGGTGCCACGACTGCTGATCGAAGGTTGCTTTTGTTCGTAGTTCCCAGGGTCACCAATGAAGGTGCCGGATTTTAAACTTTGTCGGTAACATTTACATAGAAATCATAAGGCATGGGCGATTTGCATTTGGGCCCCCATGGCTACGTCGAAATATCGTCTGGTTCTTGACTCGGCTTCAAAAAAATTATAATCCGAATAATTTTAATCGTCAAATATTATTCCTGGAAACATTCTTTGAAAAACTGGGAATTTCGAATTATAAGCCAACTGGTAACAAAGGAAAGACTTCATTATTATATTATGTCTGTCCACCGTGTCTAGAATTAGTCCCACACCCCTACACCCTCATTACTTGTTCAATCAAATGGTGGCAGTTAGTCGCGTTGGTTTGTGAATTGTGACTCACGCACATTTATTTGTTACGAATTTCGTTTGTACAACTATTTGACAATTTATACTATACATCAGCGATACTCAACCTACGGCGTGCCCCTGCTATACATTATCTACTTAAAAGGGTCACAGGTGAGGCTTACTTTTGCATAAGGGTCCAGGGTTTCAAGAAATCTTAAAATATCTCTGACGTGAAACATGATATATGAGGATTAAAAAGACCATGCTCTCTCTAGTCATATTATTTTATAAATAATTTTATACGGCATTCATAAAATAAGGACACGCAATACAAAATTATGGGCTGAAGAATTATGCCCAGACAGACATAATAAGAATTTTAGAACTTAGAAATTAATTTTTAGTGAAATGTTTGTCTTAGAACCTGGAACACATAAATTTACCTTAATTTTTTTTTGTTCTTTCCATTAATAATTCTTTAATTAGCAGTATTATAACTCATTTTTAGCAGTTGTATTCCTCACTAGAGTTTTCGTTGATAATCGATACAAGTTTCCAAATACCAAAAGAAGCGATTTTGCTATTCTGTACCTTTAAATTGAACAATAGGGCCAAATACTTTCTAAATCTCATTTTTTAAGGATTTTCTCTCATATTGAATTCCAGATATAGTTCTTTATTTGTGATTGAAATTAATTTTCAGATTGTCCTCCGCACGGGTTTAATAAATATGACTCTTGCTTTTAAGACTTTACAACTTTAATTTTGCTTTTAAAGATGTAGACAAATGCCAGCAGCTTTGTACGGCAACAACTTCTCGCAGTGTGGAACAGTACAGGAACTGAACATTCCACCCAGATTATATTAAACAAACAAGTCGAAGCAAACAACTTGTTGCCATCGCGCAAAAGACAAATATAGATGGCGTTCGTAAAAGACATGACAGTAAAACTTACTAATACAGAGAAAATACATTTGAAAAACAAATTGAACATAATAATAATAATTTAATAGAAATTAAGTATCGTGTATAAATGAACATACATAGCACATTATATAATAAAAATACAGTTTGAATAATAATAAATGTACAGTTTGAATAATAATAAATATACAGTTTGAATAATAATAAATATACAGTTTGAATAATAATAAATATACAGTTTGAATAATAATAAGTATACAGTTTGAATAATAATGAATTACAATTTGGATATATACACTCAAGAGCCAAAACATTATGACCACCCCTACATTTTGGATGAACTCGTCTGGATGACGTGGAAGGCACGTGATCAGGTGGAAGTGCTATTTAACTGCTGCTGGAGAGTTTGAAGAATCATTCTTTTTCACCTACTTCTGTGTGTGATGGGAAAGGCTGCGGATCTAATTGACTTTGATAGAGGGCAAATTGTAATTGCTCGAAGGCTAGGAACAAGTATTTCCGAAACTGCACGACTCGTGGGTTGTTCGTGATCAACAGTTGTTAGTACTTATGCAAAGTGCATGAATGATGGTGACACCAGCAGTAGACGACATGGTGTTGGACGTCCACATGCTATCAAAGAAAAAAGTCATCGGAGACTGTCTCGCATAGTGAAGCAAAACCGAAGCCAGACAGTGACACAGCTGAAAGCCCAATACAATGCAGGCCTAGTAGAATAGTATCGGAGCACACTGTTCTGCGGACACTGTTGGATATGGCGCCACGCAGCAAACGTCCCATTCATGTGCCTTTGCTGACCAAGCGTCATCGCAACTCCATCTGCGCTTAGCCCGGGAACGTCGCGACTGGTCCATGTATCAGTGGGAGAGAGTTGCCTGGTCAGATGAATCACGGTTTTTCATTCATCACGCTGATGGCCGTGTCAGGATACGCCGTCTTCCAGGTGAACAGTTGCTCCCTCAATGTACAGTAGGTCATACACAGGCTGGTGGTGGCGGTATTATGCTTTGGGATGGTCTCTTGGGCGTCTCTGCGACTCGTGGTTATGGTAGAGCAGACCATGAATGCTACAAGGTATCTGAACATCATTTAGGACCAATTTCACCTTTACATGGCCTGTGTTTTTCCAGCTGTAAATGGAATGTTCCAACAGGACAACGCCCCGTGTCCCGAGGCTAAAATTGTGTTGGAGTGGTTCCAGGAACAAGATGCTGAATTCCAGTTAATGTCTTGACCACCTAACTCACCGGTTCTCCATCCGATAGAACACATTTGAGATGTCATGGGACGGCAGCTCAGAGTTCAAAGACCACCAATTCGCAATATCTCGTATTTGCGGGACCTTTGCTTAAACATCTGGTACAATCTGTCTCCGACCATCTACCAAGGACTTGTGGCATCCATGCCAAGGCGGGTTGAAGCTGTGTTGCGCGCCAAAGGTTGGCCAACTCGTTATCTACAGGTGGTCATAATGTTTTTGCTCTTGAGTGTATTTTCTTCTCCCTTTCACTGGCTGAATCGTCCCTAATTCACCCAGTAGCAGCGTCTTGAAGTGTATCCGCATATTCAAGACTTGGTGTTTGTGACCAGAATCTCAAGTACCAAAGTACAGATGCAACATGTGCACAGCAGCCAACAACTTTAGCACCAACTTTGCACTGACAATACCGTTCAATGTTGGCATTATGACCTATACCTGTTCTTATCCATGTTATATACTTTTGAACTTGTGTGTCGTGAACTCAACTGGAGTCAAACAACTGAGAAATCTTCTCGATTTACGTACAGAGAGTACAGGCCTGAATAATTAAGGTGTTTGTGTGCGTATGATCGTCTTTGCTTAAGCTGATATATCCCAAGAGATAAATATCGTAGCTCCTTCCGTTTTAATCCTGGAAAAACTGGAAGATCAG
This sequence comes from Trichonephila clavata, assembly GCA_019973975.1. NCBI lineage: Eukaryota > Metazoa > Arthropoda > Arachnida > Araneae > Nephilidae > Trichonephila > Trichonephila clavata. The sequence goes on from BMAO01014281.1 coordinate 53,680, forward strand.
AGTCCCTTAACAAAGTTCATTTAGCCCGTTTTCATGCGCAGCCGATCAGTCTGACCGATTCGTGGCGAAGCTACTATTTTTCGTATCACATCAACCCGCTCGATACTCCAAAACAAATGAATGTCAATTTAAAAGCCTTATTATTGTAGTCTTTGAGGGACCAAAAATATAGAGGTGCTTAAAGCGCTTGACAGTTGTTTTTTTTTTTTAATGAAAGTTAGAAAAAGCACTTAAAATAACAAAACTCAACGAATTTGCCAAGTTTGATGACTTTTTTATGTAACTTGCTATTTTTCCCCCTTACTATTTTAGAATGAAAGTAAAGATCTATATATATATTACCTAAAGTTCACATAAACATAATAATATAGCTCCAATAAATACTTTGAATTTTCATGACTATGATGGGCTGAAAAAGGCCGATCTTGACCCACCTTCGATCTCTATGTATTGTCACAAATCTAAGAACTTAAATTTGAAAATAATATATATTTATTGAGACGAAAAAAGAAAGTACAAAGCAATATACTTCTATATAATTTTTTTTCAAAGTTTACTCACTTTAGAATAAATAGAGAAAACGATAGCACTGAAGATGAAGAATAAATAGTTAAACTTCCAGAAATAAAATTTAAAGACAGTAGAAAATAATTTTACTAGTATTGAAATCCTTGCATTTGAAATTTAAAAGAGATACCTGATATATTCTATTGCTTCCTGCTTTACGAAACAATAGTGAAAAATCTGACACCTGCACCAAGCCATAAGAATGTTTGCTGTAGTGATACAAAGTATTTTTAAGGTTTGAAAAACTTACAGTTGTAAATGTTGGTTTGTAAAAATTATATTAAATTAGATGTGTTCATTCCTTGAAGAGAGTTCAGCATTAAGTTGCTTCAGACCTTTTTGATCCTTCCTTTTCATGTTTAAATGCTTTATTTTTATAATTTAGAAATACGAATACAAATATCCAAGTATATATTTTTAATTAACAATTCGTACAGAATTGATTTCTATAGAAAAATAATGAAAATTGTTATTTATTATAATTGTCAAAACAATAAAAAATTTAAAAACTAATACTAACATATAAATAATAAATATATATAATAAAAACTAATAACTACATTTTGAGAAAAATTCAAAAACTATTAAGTGACATACATTTATATAAACAAAAGGCCTATTAGTATTTATTTTGTATTTTTGTATTCGAATTTTTTCTAAGACAAGACGAAACTTCAATATTTATACTGTTTTTTATTTGTTTCTCCAACTGATACCTTTTATTTTGAAAGAATGTAAAAACATTTGATGTCAGTCACTTTAAGCCAATGCTTCTCAAACTTTCAATATTTGAGACCCAAATTTCATTCAATTTTCTTCTGACCTCTCTCCTCCATCCAAATAATAACAATGTATTGAATTCAATAATACTGTACTTTGACATGAATCTACAATACGAATTTAATTACTAACTCTATATAAGTTATCAAGATAAGTTTTACATTATTTATATAATTTTATGTATGACAAACCCATGGAATCACTGGTAATTGTTAAACTTGTTCTTAAATTGGAATTGTTAAATCAATTTTCAAATACAGTGTACAGTATTGATACCTTTATTAATAGATTATATTAGTGAAAATGCGTACTTTATATTTTATTATGTCTGAATGTATTTTGTTTTGTTTCCTATCAGTGAACTAATATTTTTAAATATGATGTTTTATTTTCAATTTTTCGATATGCTTGCGCCATCCCCTCGTCGGGTTATCAAGCCTCACAGTTTGAGAAAGGCTGCCTTAAATTTTTATAAATATTAAAATAATTAATGTGTGGTAATCTTCAAAGTCATCATTTTAAAGATTTGTTACCAATTCATCCTATTACATTAATACAAATGCTTTGAAATACCATAACGTAAATAAATCATCGTATTTTTAAGATATAAATTAAATCAATTTTGAAGTGGCATTTAAAGAATCGCAACGAAAATCTATTCGAGCTCAAGGAGGAAATTAACAAAAAGCAGCTCAAATCAGGAGCGCGGCTGTAATTTCAGTGAGTAAACTGGAAATGCAAATGCATAATGTGTATTTCTTAGATTTTGCAAATAAAAAAATGGCTATGGCAAAGGGTGCTTTAAGAAACAATTTATTTCATTTTATATTACAAGTCTTTTCGAATTTTTCTCTTTTAAGGTATCCAACTACCCTAAAATTGTGAATTTTGCATAAAATTGACAAATTTTCTTATGATTTTATTTTATAAGCCATCTTATTAGCTTTAACAAAATACCAAGTTTATTGTTTTTCGTTCACTAGAACAAAAACTACAAGCGTTTTAGTAAAAGCTGATGCCACTACTTTAACCAAGATGTCATACAATTGAAACGCGTTTTACTCGAAATGTGTGGTTTTTAATTGCTTAAACGGGGCCAGTGATTGCGCAAAAAATTTTGATAATAATTAACTAAATTATTTTGTGTATGCTCTGTAAAGTAGTAGAAGTGGTTTAACCCTCAGGTTTATCAAGCACTGCTTTATTAGAAATTTTACAGTCCCTTATGTGAATATAATCACTGTTTTTTAAGCAATTTCAGATAATAACTAAGACAAAGGGCGCTAGTTTTTGTAAAAATTAAACTATCACTTATCCTGAAGGTCATTTCAAAAATGAAACGGAGGCATTGGGGAGCGAATTGCATAACTTTTAATTGGAATTCAACGGGATTAATTATAAATCGTACAAATTATCAAGGTAAGTGTTAATTTTTATGATAAGACTTTGGAGGTCACTAGTAATTATTAAAAACTTGTTCTTAACCTTGTATTGCTAAACTAATTATAAAATATATATTGTGCAGTACTGATATTTTATAAGTGCATTATATCAGTGTAAATGTGTCTTTTATTTTTTATTATGTCAAAACGTATTTTGTTTATTTCAGTAAATTATTAATGTACTCTGTTTAATAATCTTTAGTTTTTGACTCTTCAATATGCTCGCAGCCCCCTCGTGGAGTTATTACGCCCCACAGTTTGAGAAACGCTGCATTAGGCATTTTTTTCGAAAGTCTTATCTCTATTCCTGGGGAAAGGTATATGTCACGAGAATTGTTTGTACCATATATCATTTTCCGACGTGGCAAAATTTTTCTAACTTCTTTTTTGGTTTTTGGTGTTATTGTATTTTTTAACCGAAAAAAGTAAAAAAATATACTTATGTGTAGCATATGCGGAATGATATGTACTAATCTGAATTTATATATTAGAGTGGAGAGGATTGCAAACACATTCCAAAGTCGGTCTTATAATCTTGTCTAGATCTTATGTCTGGAGATGGAGCTTTGGGGTCTTAGACTAAAAAGTCTGTGAGTAAAAGATTAGCAGAGGGATTACACAAAGAAATAAAATAATCCGACAAAAGAAAAATGTTTGCGAAAGCTGGAGAAGGAGATGCCTGATGTAAGTTATACTCTAAGTCAGTAGTCTTTACAATGTGTTCCACGGAACCCTGGGGTTCCGCGAAACACAATAAAAAATCAAGAAGAAATATATATATTTGCCAAATGGTTTCAATTTCTCTATGAAGTTTATAAGTTACAATCATCTAAAGTCCATCTCTCCTATTTATTAAAACTGAAAATTTTATTTATATATAACTTTATTTTGCAACATAATTAAAACTTTTATTTTAATACAATAAAAGAATATTAAAACGTTTTATCTTTTGATATATATACTTCCTACTAGTATGTGAATATTCAATTGCTTACTATCTAGTGTTCCACGATATAATTTTATACTCATTAGTTAGTACAATGTCTTGCAAAACTAAATAATTTTCTAATGGAAAATGTACCTTTTTATATTGTTGGATAAAACACATATAACGAAGGAAAAGGAACAACATATCATCAGAGTTGATGTTAAAATCTAAATATAAACAATGACAGCTTCTAAATTTTAGGTTCTTGGGGTTCCACAAAAGCACTCCAAGTTCTCGGGGTTCCGGGAGTTGAAAAAGTTTGAAGACCCCACTTGTCTAAGTTAAATATAAATTAAAACTCTTTGCAATTTTACACATGCCCCAGCATATTATATTCATTATTAAATATGGTTCATGACAATACGTAATTTATACAAAATAAATACAAACTTTTAGAATTTAATTGCAACCTTTTCTATCCGTTTTTAAATGTTTGAAACCAGTGTAGATATGACATAGTCACGATCACTTTTCAGGACAATTTATGATTTCTTTTTTTAACGTGTTTCAAATTACTTTGCATTTTGTAACTTCTAAAAATTATATTCTATAAATTCTATAAAAAATTTCACTAATATTGGTATGGAAATATATATTGAAAAATAATTCCAATATTATATGTTCCAATGTAGACCGAGGGACAAAGGTATCCCGCATTCCCATCTGATAAAATCTAAAACAATTATTTATTGTTGCAATTCACAATGCATCCAAACAATACTTTAACCTGATTTTATACCTTAAGTTCGTATTTTAGAAATCAAAATATCTTTTTAGTGGAATTACGTCCTTTTAAAGTGTAGACCAGTGATTCCCAAAGTGGTCTATATGGAAACCCAGGGGTCTATGACGACCTGCAAGGGGTCCATGGCAGTGAAAAAATAATTCGGGGGTCCATGAGGCGTAAATGGGGGTCTACGATGGCCTAAACCAGATTGTGACTTTAATTTTATTAGAAAATCTAATAAAGTGTAAAAACTAGGTTTGAGAATGCTTTGACCATAGTAATATCACAGTAAGTAATGAATTCATATTTTCACATTAAAAAAAAGCAAAAAGAAAAAATTGTCTGATTACAAAAGGAACTTATTTTAATAACCCTAACGAAGTTCTTAAAGTAAAGTTTAGAAATGTCTATCAGCAAGTTTGGCTTTAAAAAGATAGTTATTTTTCAAACCTGTTATTTTTTTGAATTATGGAACATCTTAAGAAAATTTTAATTGATTTTCCTAGAGAGGAGGAGTTTCAGCATGGTTGCCAATCTCCAAAATAAAAACAGAAGAAAAAAAAAGAAATATGGATCCTCTCTCTATACTAACCGAGGAGATTGAGGGTTAAACCTGAAAAGATTGTGCCAAATGTTAAAAATGTGTTATTGTGAAGCACCAGATTCATCCTACCCTTTAAAAACATTTGTTTGTTGCTCAGTTATTTTATGGAACAATTATCTTATATATTATATTAAAATTTAATTAGCTACTTCACATATGTTTCTTAAGTTTTAAACACACTAATTAACTCCAGTTAGAAACATAAAACTTTTAAAGTAGTACTATAGAAGCTGTCAAAAAACATTTAAGTTGATAAATTTGAAAAAATTTAATATTAGGTAACTGGGGTCTACACAAAAACGAAAAACATGGTAAGGGTGTATGAGACAAAAAAGTTTGGGAACCTATGGTGTAGATTAATAAGAAATAAAATTTAAGAACAGACATGTACACCTGTTTTTTTTTATTTCGTGTGATTTCGACACAAGAAACATAAATTCACTGTAAAAAGAAAGCATAAGTCAACAGCATTACATACGTCTAAGATATCGAGATAAAAACAAAAAATGAATCATTTTTATGGTGGTCATTCTTCTTCAGCTTAATTGGTTTTTTAATATATTTTAACATCGAAAAATGATCTGAATGACTTTTATTTTGGCTTATGGCCAGTAAGGTTGACTGCAAAATCTATTTCATTTCTAACCGAAAAACAATCTGAGCCTTATTCTTTTGCCATTGTGGGATTTTTATCAACTGGAATTTAGGTCATGCTTCTGAAAGTGAAAAGATTAAGGGTTACATTTATGAAACACATTGTACATTTTTAAAGATTATAAATAAAACACCAAGGAAAGAAAGAAAGTAATACTTGATTAATAATAAGCAAATTTTCGAAATTTATTATTTTAGTTACATAAGATTTAAATTTTTAAATAACACAGAAAATATTTCTAATTATAAGGGGATAACTCTTCAAGATTGAATATACCTTTCATATATAAAATGCAATAGAAGCATACAATTGATGCACTTTTTAGTTAATGTTTGATACAAATCGTAGTTCGTACTAATGTTAGGTAAAGAAAAATCAACAGATATTGTAAAAAAAAATTAATTTTACTTAATCCACTACTTAATCCGGTTCTATTTTAGCTCCTTCTACTAATAATCCGTTTGGGGAATTTCTGTTTCCATTTAATAATTACTGGTCAATTAAATAAATTTAATGCTTATGTTATTGAATGAACAGAAAAGAAGTAGAATATTTACTAAATGAATTCTACAATGCAAAAATAAAAAATACCATGTGTTCGTGTATATAATTAAATAATTTAATAATTTATTATTTCCTATATTCGATGGAAATGTCACCAAAAATATCAAAATCACAGACTACTATGCTATTATTTTTAAATAAAATTTAAAGCAATAATAATATGTGTACAAATATTTTTCAAAAAAATATATTTATCTATTATTAATCATTTAATTTTTTAAAAACTTTTTATACAGTTATAAATTTATTAAAACAGCTGATTATAATTTTAAATTATCTCAAATGCTTTAAAAATAATAATATATGTCTCTAGTTACAATTTCGCAGTACCATTAATAACTTGCAAAATATAAATGTTTGTATCTGTCTTAATACTGTTATAAGTTAACAATAATAACATAACATCTAAAGTGAGATTTAAGACCCAAAAAATTATACACTGAAAGACATACACCTGTAAATGTATTGGATACAGATTAAAAATGTATAACAGCAAATTATCCATAAGATAGATAAAAATTTTGAGTATTGATAATTTTAAAAAATAATACAATTAAATACGAGTTTTACTCTTGAACTTTAACACATACAAATTCAATATTCTCAAACATTTTTGGAAATTAAACAATAAAACTCAACATAAAAATATATGAAGCAAAAAAAATCTATGTTTCGTAAAAGTATTATATAATAGTAGGCAAAGAAGGAAATTATTCAAAATGAAATGTTCAACATACTACATTTTAAAATCAAAAATATAACAAGAGATAAAATGTATTAGCTTTGCATTTCATAAAATATTAGAATTAAATATTATAGAAACCTCTCTCACATATATTTCTTACTTCAAAAATCTATCTGTCTTGTTTGATTCCATTGATATTGATTGAAAATTTAAGTAAAATCTGCAAAAAATATAATTTAAATAAAGGAATTAGTTTTGAATATGTAGTAGAATTATATGGTTAGAAGTGCAAGGAAATTGTATCAAATATAATTGTTATTATTCAAAAAAAAAAAAATAAGCCAAGGATGTATCCGAAAGCATTAGTACGACAAACATTTACTTACACATCTATAAAACCGATAATATAAATGATAATTCTGTAACATATCAAGATATATTGAATAATTCATAATTTTTTATAATAAAAATAGAGATTTTAATCCTAAAATAGAATTTTGCCCTGATTTTTTAAAACTTACTGTAAATGATAATACAGTTGTCTCGAATTTAAATTAGATAACCAAAATATAAATCGCCTTATTTTTATATTCGGCTTACTTTTCAGTTTTATACAATCAAAGTTCCATCGCGGTATAGTAAAACATAAACTTCACTTTAAAAAAAATAATAAATAAATAAAATCTTTGAAAACATGTAACGAATTCATAATGTACAATATTATCAACAAAATAAAATTAATGATTGTTAAAAGTTTTATAAATAAATCATTCGGCATGACTTCTTAATATTTTTAAATAATTACATTCATAAATATAAACAGATAATGTTAATTTTAAATAATTTTAATCATCTCTCTTTCTTTTTTCATATTAATACATATTTTTGATATTAGCCTACATTTTATATTCTCTCATTTTGTATTTCATTTTTATAGTTTTATGTTTAGTAGCAGTATTATTCCATGAAAAAAGGTTTTATATATGATGCTATCTTATGTATATTGTCAATAAATGTTTTAGAAAACATAATAGTATTTTTCCTTTGGTCTAGTTTACTTTTTTCTCTCTGTTCTCTGTTTTTAAAATTTTATTTTGCAAGATTTTTAAAGTAAAATGTGTGGTAGGTGCGTGACGAAACGTATTATCTGGTGTAACCTTGTTTACAAATGTTTCAAATCGACACAAGTTATAAATTGCCCTATATTTTGTACTGAAAAAGTTCTTTATATATATTAGAAAGCCGATAGACAGAGTTATATTTTGGAATTTATTTGCAGCAACACTTTTATTAAAAATGTATATCCCTCAGAAATTTATTTATTTTTATTATTTAGCATCTTTACTTTTTTTATGTATTTATTACAGTAAAAATTTTTACAAAAAAATATTTGATTTGTTTTTTTATTACAGTTAGATTTTTGGCTTAACTGTAAAATGTTACTATTGAAAGTTACTTTAAGCTTTCGAAAAAAATTCATGCAACATTTATGTGTCTCTTTTTCAAGTATTCCAAAAACTTTTGCTATGGATGTAAAGTACTCAGACACAGATATTTAAAATAATCGAGAAAATAACCCTTTTTAAAAAATTGAAAGTCATTAGTTGATTTTTATCACCTTCATTCCTTAAAAATATTTCTCTAGAAACGGGACCAAAAAAAATGGATTTCTGAATTTTGTATAAAATCAGCTCAATTTTGCTTACGAGAGAGGGTTGGATATTTCAGTTCCTGATTTGTTAAAACTGAGAATTCAATGAAGTAGATCCGAAACATTTTCAGAGTTTTCAATATTAATTTATATTAGTAAATTAATAAAACGAATCATAAATATCCAATTTATGTACCGTCTGTCTTTAAACATAAATGCCAGTAATTAGAATGGATACATCAAAGCAGACAATGTGCGTTAATTGATTTTTCCCCTTCCCATGGAGCTTCGATTTAGTGTTTTACGATTGCAGACCTAGTACATTTACCGGGAGCTGGTTTTTCTTTTTAGAGTGGCACCATATAGGTGGTATACCAAATGCTTCAAGTAATTTTGAAGACTGGTTTCTTCTCCAGAGGCAGGTACCTGAGCTCTGATGATGCAAAAGCGTTTTTTGGTATTCAATTTTGCCGACAGCGTCCATGCCAAATAGACACTGAAGGTATCTTTTACATGTCACATAACCATACGACATGGACGCAGCCAATTTTTTTGCATCTAGAAAATCCACCGACAGTAACCGGGTTCGAACCCGCAAACTTAGGCGTGCAAGGCCGGCGCTGTACCAACTACTCCACCCATCCAGCTATGTGCATTATTTGATTTTGTACCAAGAATTTACGATTGCTCTCAATATATGCTACTTCACAAATAATACATATAAAACTTTGTTCATTTAAGTATTTTTAGTATAAATATATTATTTATATAAACATTTATTTTACTCCTTATTCTCAAGGTATACCATGCCATTATTTATCCATACACTTCTATAAAATTGTTCATGCAAAACAAACAAAATTAAGAATTTCTTCATTTTTTTTTAAGTATTCAAAAAAGACTTATTTTATACTTTATAAAGATAAAAGGCGCATCACTTAACTTTGATTTTCTTTCAATCTCTTGTTGTAAAGTGGCAGTCATCACACTTCTTTTATTCTCTCCTACAAAATGTGACATTATATAGAATACATTTAAAAGTTTTCTTTCCCTTTTGTACCTTCAACTTTCTGTTGTACTTTGAAATTTAAGTAGCTCGTAGGGCCTTGGTGTTTCAACATGAGAAGCTTTTCTAAGTGTTTTTGTGCGCAATACGGTGAAAGTCTTAAATCCATTATTTAAAATGAAAATAATGGTTCTTGAATGGGGAGGGAGTGCATATGCTTTTTTACAAATGTCTTTGTGTGGATATGTCTTTGTGTACAATGCATTCACAGATTTATAAAAAAAAAAGATTTGTACACTTGATTTTATTGTGTTTAAAGTATATTTATTCTCTGTATGAAAGTGTTAAAAATATATATAAATGTATATTTGAAGAAACCAATTCAAAATGTTACAACCATATTTCAAAAGATTATAAAAGCCTTGGAATTTTAAGTAATATTACATTTACAAAGAGCTTTTCAAAAAAAAAACTTATCAAATCGTCAAGTTATACATTTAAATTAAATTTTGACCTAACATTTCTACTGTAGTTTTTAATTATGAAGATAATATATTGGATATATACAATGTAAATTAATTTTGAAAAAACGAATAAATAAATTTATTTTATATTTAGTGTCAATTGAATTAGAATATGCCTATAAATTGTTTTAAGAGTATTATTTATTTAAATACACTTTTTTATAGTAAAAATATAGAAAAAATGTCATAATTCAAAACATTCGTCTTTTATGAATAATGCCTCTATAATAATAATATTCTACACATTGCTAAGAATACTATGCAGAGAGCCTCAATTAGAAGTTTTGAAATATTCACAGTATTTTCAGATTTACGATCAGTTTAAACACTAATTTTTTTTTGTTTCAATTTCTCTACTCTGATGTATTGAGATATGAATAGACCCATTATAATAATTTACATATTTCAAAAACCAAATATTTTAATATTTCTTTTTTTTCTCTGAATATTCTTCTTAGAGAGAGAGAGAGCTTAAAATAGATAATTATATAACCCAGATAATTACAACATACGCAATATAATAGCAAACTTTTACCTGAATTATTTTTAATGCAATTATCATAAATTATATTTATTTATTTAAAATGTTTGAATAGCAATATTACAAGATTCTTATACATAAAAAATATGCTCGTAATAAAGGAAAATAAAAGTTTAGTAATTTCATTGATGTTAAAATCATTTCCTTAAATTACTTTGGAATGCTCATTTGTGCCAATGAGGAATATAAAATAGTTTTCAGATTAAAAGATACTGAGATTTGGGAACTTTGTAATTTTTTTTGCATTTTTTAATATATTGCAATTTGTCTTGAATTAATTTAAATTGCGGAATGCGTTTGTCTTGAAAATAATTAATAATTTACATATGTTGAATAATTTATTCCAGGCTGCTTTCTATTTTTGAAGAACACGTTGCCTATAATTGTGATATACAAAGTATAAAAAAGACTGATATAAAATATTCGAATAATTTAGAATTATATTTCAAGTCGGGTAAAATGTAAAATTGTTTTACCATTATTGCTCTTAACCCTTCATGAACTTTTTATTACATAAAAGTCATACTTAATATATCATTTATCATACGAGCACTACTATTGGATCAAGCAATATAATACGAATTTGAAGAAAAAACTCGAATTCTGGGATTATTATTTTTCATGATTGTTGTTTTACAAATCAGTTGTGTGTGTGTGTGTGTGTTGTTGTGTGTGTGTGTGTGTGTGTGTGTGTGTGTGTGATTTATTTTAATAAATTTAATATACTTCATTACCGAATGATAGATAAGAAATATATATTACTAATCCACCAAAACATACTTTCAAGGGATTGATTCTTCTCCAAGAATATATTAAATGCTTGCATTCAGATGCTGGAGCAATATTTTTGCTGTGCATTTATTCAAATAAATAATGAATATAAAAGTAATAATTTGAAGAGTAACATTGATGAATGACATTTATAGCTTACTGCCTCTTCAGTTCCTACAAACATCCTTTTTTCATTTTTTAAGCATTTCAAACATTTTGCCAAGAGTTCAGAATTAATGTTTATGTTTGTAAATTTTTTTTATTCTGTGAATGAATTTAATTTTCGATTGATTCTGTATTTAACTAGGATAAATTTTATTTTCAATAAGTTTACTCAGGTTAATTTTCTTCTCTATTTGTAATAGTATTTCTTTATTTTTAAAGATACATATTTTTTATTTCAAACAATTAATGTATATATATGTATATATATATATATATATATATATATATATATTTCAAAAATATACTAAAAATATTTATATACCTAAGATAACTATCGTCATAATAGAAAAGATTTAGCCACAGAAATACTAAAAGCAAACTCCCAGCCTTAGGAACTAGGAATGCAGGTTTAAACAAAGTTTTCTGGCCAGCCAACCTTCACCTGAATTTGCCAGTATTCTGGGCCATAGGGAAAGCAATAAATTTCTAGAAAAGTTTAACTATATTATAGATAAAACCATAATCTATTAATGCAATACTATAATGTTATAGCCTTTATTAATTAATATTCATCAGATTATTTTTATAAACATATATATATGTTTATAAAAATAATCTGATGAATATTAATTAAATGTCTTCTAAAAACTATCGAAATATTTATTTACCTTTACTACAAGGTAGTAAATTTAAATAAATAGAATAATAGATTAATTTCTTTTAAAAATAAAAAATTATATTTTTAAAAAGTTTTTAAATTTTGAATATTTTTTAAATATTTTGAAATACAAAAGATATATTATTCTTAAATTACTAGGGTGTGAAGAGAATGATACATTTTATAATTCTATAAAGTTTTATACATCAAAGGCTGTTATTTTAGAAAATAGCATGCGAGACGCAAGAATTACTTAATGTTTATTACAAAATTATTTCTTATTTGCATATGCTTATAATTTTTAAAATTTTGATTATATTTCAAACATTTTATACTTTTTTAAAACCATAATCCTTTTCAAATAATGTGTAAAAGATTCGAATTATTTAACTTAAATTTAAACAAAGTAAACTTGCTTGAAAATTATTTATATTTTCACCTCTCGAGACAAAATTAACACCACTGAGACCCTTAAAGACAAAGAAATAAAAGTTTATGAAAATATATTTTTGTTAAAATTATATTATATTTGTAAGCAAATGTGCTTATAATATGTAACAAGATTTTATGTATTAAATTGTCTCATTATTTAAACGGAATAATATAGTATTAATTTCTTAGACAAATAATTTAAATTAAAGAGAGACATGAGAACTTAATAAATCAGAGAGACATTTAGTTTATAAAAGAAAAATGTATACACAATACTTTTCTTTCTCTTTCAAAATATTATGTTCATTTTAAATATCTTGGTATTATTATATGTATACGGATAATAAATTTTACGCGCAGAAGTATAAATGTAATATAAATTGCTGTAATTTGGTTAATAATTCATGACATTATTATTAGAATAAGCTGTTTTAATTTTCGAATATTTTACTATGATTTTCCCTTAATCTATTACTTTTTTTCCTTGAAGTTTACATTTTTGTAAAAGAAATTTTAACCATTTGACTCCTACGCAGACACCGCTATTTTTCTTTAAAAGCACAATCTGTTTAATTTAACTAATTTCACCGTAAGTGCTCTTCGTCTGCTTTGGCGAAATGGATTTACTTTCCGTTAATCGCACATTCCTTTTAAATTCAAATTTCAAACTAACTTTTATGTTGATAATTTAAAGGCATCTTTTTTATGTAAAGAAATTGCTCGGTGCATTAAATGCTCTCCAAATATATGTGAAAGTAAAGAAAGACTTATTTTGATGGAATTTAAATGAGAAATTTCTCTTTGTTGCTCTCGAGATGACAGTGTAATTAAACATTTAAATTTTATGTGCGAAGAATTGAAAGTAACACTTATAGAAGGCTTGTAAAATATTTATTTTTAATTCTGCTAATGCATGAAATATTCATGTATATCGTCAAATTAATGCGTAACTTAATTAAAATGTGCTCTGTTATTTATTCGAGAAGAAAAATCAAAACAGTGTTTTTAAAATTCCTTTCAATAAGTATTAAAGAATGAAGAAGATATAGATAAAATAGAAAAAAATTTATTTAAATATTACTTTCTGAATTAATGCTGAAACAGAAACTCATTTATAACCATAAAATTTTTTGTAATTATGCACAGAATTAAGAACTTAATTAAATTACTATATTAATTGATAAATTACTAATTGAGTTTTCATGCTGTAAATTGAGTCATTGCATTCATAAGCTTAAATGCAACATATTTAATACTGAGTTTAGATTACTGCTTTTTTTTTACCTATAATATATATAGATTCTTATACATCTTTCTTTTTAGAGTATTATGTATGGGTAACGTGTCTCTGCACATTTTTCAATAATTTGCTAAGCAGAAAGAATGGAAAAACAATAATATATTAAACAGTTTTCTCAAATATACTGTTTCAATAATTTGCTAAGCAGAAAGAATGAAAAAACAATATATTATAATTAAACAGCTTTTGCTCAAAAAGATAACTTCTTTTTTATGACAGTACAAATACACTCATGTCCATAAATTAAGGATAATGAAGTTCAGGCAAAGAAAGAGACAGAAGCAAAACAAATTTGACTTATTTGTAAAGTCTATTTATTAAACAAAAGGTAAACAGCAAAATGATGCTATATGTTTGACATAATTAATAAAAATTGCGATTTTTATTTCCTGGAGCAAATTTCAAAAAAAAAAAAGCTTTTACAAAAAACAGTATAACATGGTTAGTATGATAGTTAATAGGGAGTTATGATGGTTAGTATGATAGTCTCCCGGACGATGCAATACAGGCCTTACAACGCCTACGCATGCTGAGTATCAAATTATCAATCTGATCTTGGGAATATTACACCACTCATCAAACAATGCCCTCCGAAGTTCCGGTAGACCGGTGGGAGGGGGTTGACGGGCTGCAATTCGTCGGCCAAGCATATCCCACACATGCTCTATTGGATTCAAGTCCGGTGAGTATGCTGGCCAATCCATATGGGTGATATCCTCCGATTGGAGGCATTCGTCTACTATGTTAGCACGGTGAGGACGGCGTTGTCATCCATAAACAGAAATTCAGCACCCATGGCGCACCGAAACAAACGTACATGTTCTTCCAGAATGACATCCCGATAGATGTGGCCTGTCATCGTTAAACTCTAAACATGCAGGTCAGTTCTGGAACCAAGGATAATTCCTCCCCAAACGAGCCATCCCGCACCACCGTAACGGTGTCGTTTAATGGTGTTCTATTTGGTGGTAACGGGTACCTGGCGCTCTCCATATGAACGTCCGGCGAGACTCAGACTGCAAACTAAACCTGGACTCGTCGAAAAACATCACACAAGACCACTGTTGCGGTGTTCACAATGCATGCTCTCTACTCCAGGTTAATCGCAGGAGACAGTGAGTGGCGGTAAGGGGAACACATCTGACAGGCCTACGAGCATATAGACCAATGTGCCCTAAGCGTCTGTACACGGTCTGCCTTGAAACTGACGTACCGGTAGCTGAAGAGAGCTGACGAGATAGGTCTGATGCTGAGCTCCGTCTGTTTGTTTTGGCTGTAATTGCCAAATACCGGTCCTCATTCGGTGTTGAAACTCGGGGGCGACCTGTGCTGTAACATCTACTCACATTACCATCATCTTGGAATCGTTGCTAAAGCTTGGAGATGACACTCTAGACGATTTCAAGTTCCTCGGATACTTCCAGCTGGGTACGTCCACATTCCAGTCGTCCGATAATTCTACCACGTACAAAATCCTCCAAATGCTTCCTTTGTGCCATAACTATGCGGTTATTGCACTGAAAGGCTTTTAAAGCGCTTGTGAACAATTTTACTTCTTTGCCACCATTCCTTATATACCCTTCTCTTACACTCTCATCATTGTGGCGTACTATCCGCGCCATCTGGTGGTTTCCTGTAATTTGCATATTCTTCTTCAAGATGTGTGTGATAATTCTACAGGTGAAAGTTTTATTTTAGAGTTCAATTTCTGTGTGATTCTGAATTATCCTTAATTTATGGACATGAGTGTACCTTGACTTAAGCTACTCTGACTAACGCAATTTTCAAATCTCCTCGATTCCTTTTTTCTTTTTTTTTTATTATCCTCTCTGAAACTTAGGCCGAGTTAGTGCCAGAACCTGATGAAATTTTTAATTTGTTTCTAGTCGATCTTGCTTGGCAAATAAATTTAGAAGGGGATAGTGATGACGTTCAAGAATTTCTGGATTCACACTATCAGGAGCTGACAATAGATAAGCTCATGGAAATACATGAGCCAGAGCAAGACATTGAAGAACTGGAGTTTTTAGACCCAGTTCAATCAGAAGATCAAATGTCGGTGGATAATTTGACAGAAGGCTACAGTTTAATTGAAAAAGGGTCAAATATTTTAGGGAATACAGATTTCCCAATAATGAGAGTATTTTTTCAACAAAACAAGGAATGCCAAAATGATTACCATACTACGAAAAAATTTTGCGGGAGAAAAAAAAATCTTTGAGCCATTCGACAACTTGCTAGATTTTATTAAACCTTCTACATCAAGACAATTTAAGTTTGTGATTTTGTATTTGTGTTATCTCAGATTTTTTTCTTCTAAATTATATTAAAAATTATTATTAAAACTAAATTATTATTAAAACTAAAAATATCTAAAAAATTTATGTATGAAATTATACCCCGACTTACGCGAATTCGATTTACGTAGATATCACTCAGTCCCCCTTATCACGTATGTTCGGGGTATCACTGTACTTATTTTATCATGGAGGAAATAGTTATATTTTTGTGTATTTTGAGTGAGGAAATATTACATGATCTAGATTTCTTTGTTTACTTGTCCTAATCATCAACTCAAGCAATATTTCAGGTCGAAATTACCCTCTCGTTTAAAATTTTTATCACACTGGAATTAATTGTTGTGAATTATTTTATGGATTTATGAATTTTCAAAAGTTGTGCCTAGAAAATCAATATTATATTTTTCTTGAGAATAAATGTAATTTACTTATATATAAAGCATAACATATTTGAGAGACAAACATCTGAAATATGTGTAATTGGTTAATTTCTACTAATACTTCAAAAGAAAAAAATCAGTTGATTTTAATGCATTAGCCAAGTTGTTATTATTATTTAGCATGATAAGGTTTGAAAAATCAAATGTTTTTCTAGTACTCACTGATATATTTAAAATAAAAAAGCGATTTTTAAATTTACGAAAATAAAATAGTTTAATGTGGACTTTTCTTAGAAGTCCGAGATCAGAATTTTTTATAATTTGAATTATATAGTGTAATATCAGTTTTCTATGAGTTTCTTTACTTTCCTCAAATTAAGAATGTAAAAAAAAATTCATATATATCACTCATAAGAATAATATATAATTATGTAAATTTATCTATACAAAGTAAACAAAACCTTTGAGACACACTAACATTTTGGCTAATTTTTAAAAGATAGCAAAACACAGTATTGATCATATATTTGAAAACTGTCAAAACGAAAATGAAAGTGCTCCAAATCATTAAATTTTATTCTTTTTTTTAATAAGACTTTGTGATGTTGAATGAGAGAACTATTTAGCTATAGCTTCGCCTTGTTAAATCATTTAATGAATCAAATGAGATGCAACGGTGTCGTTTCAATTCATTTAGGATGATTTGGTTAAAAAAGTTGAATTGTCTTCATAAGGTGTGAACATTTAGCTAAATCCATAGATCGAAGAAACACCTTGGTATAAGTACTAATACGTGGCTAAATACATTCGATGACGTTAATTACAAAAAAGTGAACAAAACTAATTATTATATAGAAAATACATATAAAATAGACATTGTCAATAATAATAATAATAGGATAGAAATTAAGTATAGAATATAAATGAGCATACATAGCACATTACTAATAAATGCAGTCTGCATAATAATAAATACAATTATATTCAAACATATGTAATTTTAAAGTGAGTGGTACTTATAAGTACCGTCGGAAGAAATCGTTAAAAGGACATGGTACGATTTAAGCAAAAAATTTTCATTTAAGGATTTTTAAAAATTTTGTGGATGCCTCCTATGGGTGAATACTATATAAAACAGATTTTTTGCTCAAAATTTCCTAAAAAGCTAAGCATTTTATTTTTTAATGAAAAAACTTCAAATTTGTGAAATGATTTTAAAATGCTACTCCTCCTACAAAAATTTACGTACATGCATGAAATTTGATTTACAAGTACCTCAAACTATGCATAAAAAAAGTTGGTATGGATCTTGCAATAACTTGATTGGTATTCGTACAATTCTTCTTTTTAAGAACGCGTATTGAAAATTCCTTAAAAAATGTACAAATTCTGAGTTCAATTATTTTTAAAAAAGAAGTATTACTTTGATTTAAAAATCCATACCAACTTTTATTACGTGTACTATTATCAATAGGTAAAAAAATTCAAAGCATTAGGCACAATAGAAAAAAATCCTTAGTATTTTAAATGAAGACAAACTAGTTATTTTATCTTTCCGAGATAAGTAAGTTTAAACCTTTGATTCGCCATAGGGATGTGAATAAAAACGAACGCAAAAGCTATCATAATTTTGCGTGTTTCAAGTTTAGAGTTTTCAAATTTTGTCAGGTTATAGAAAGATATATAAAGAATAATTTAAGCTAAAAAAATTAAATTTGAGTTTTTGACCAATTTTTGTCAATTGAATCGTATTGTGTCCCCTTAATGAGAGAATAAATGTTGTATTTAAACACTTCAAGTTAGCGAATTATTGAGGGGGTTTTTAATTTTAGAAAATACATTTTTACCAAACTTACTGATATCTGCCAAAAAGCTATTGTTATTAAGCTATTTTAAAGTGCTCTTTTCTGCCAAGTATTGTTTATTAAATTAAAAAGCGAAATTACATTATTGTAATTTCACGTTAAAAACCTTTTTAAAGAAGCATAGTTATAACACAACGGTAGTATTGTTCCTGGATTATGATAATTTGCGCAATAAAAAAATAATAGATATTTATGTACATTGGCTAGAGAGAGAGAGAGAGATATGTATGACTTTTTAACGAAGAAGTAAAAAACAGTGAAAAATTTGGGTAAATTATGAATAGAAAAGACTCATACCACTCATTTTATAATTAAAATATCTACTCCAATGGAATGTGCTTTGAATTTAAAGGAAAACGAAGGTTTTTCGAATATATTGACCATTTTTTTGCACTGTTTTCTTCAAAACTGTTTCAACTTACGGAACCCCTAGAACTTGGAGGTGCTTTTGGAACCCCTAGAACTAGAAAGTGTTTTCGTAGACCCCTTAGAACAAGAAAGTATTTTCGAGGAAACGCTTTCCCTACAAATATACTTCAAAGAAAATATCTCAAAATAATACTTAAAGTAGATAAACATGTTACAGGCACTTTATGTAAAGGCAATTAAAAATATTGTATTTATTATTAAAATATTCTAATTTATTTTTTAAATATAAATTTATCATTAAAAATATTAGTTTGTGATCCAAGTGTCACCTATCCATGCATTCTGTTTAGTAACTGAGATATGTGCTTGCTTTTTTCACACAAGCTCACGAAGTCAAGGTCAACTGAGATTAAACGCAATACATTACATACTCTGAGTATAATTTGTTTGTGTAGCCACTTACGTTGAGAAATATATTTCACTTTAATGCAACGTATTGGGTGGCATTAAAATGTTTATAGCAGTGTGAGAAATCCCGTGCATTTTGCATGAATTCTAACCTAAAATTTAAAAGCTATTCCTGCTTAAATTTAAATTTTAACATCGAATCTGCTGATATGTTGATAATTTGTTACCTCTCCTTCATTATAGGTATAGTTCCTCACAAATGTAATAAGATGCACTTTCCATTCGAGAACTATTTAGTTTTGCTAGACATTATGCTAACTAATGAGTATAAAATTATCTCGTGGAACCCGAGATAGTAAGCAATTGAATATTCACAATCTAATAGGAAGTACATAAAGATAACTCGTGATTTAATATTATTGTATATAATTATTTAAAAAGAACTGCAAAATAAAGTTATTAATAGATAAAATTGTTTAAGGACTAGGAGGAGGATGTGCTTTAGATATTTGTATCTATATAAACTTTATAGAGAACGTGAATCCATTTTGCATACATATTTATTTTTTCTCGATTTCCGTATTGTGACCGTGCAATGACCGTATTGTGACCGTGGGTATGCCTTGTGGAACACAGTTTGAAGACCACTGCACTACAGCAACTCTAGGGAAGTGTATTTTTGAACTATTGCAACATAAAGAAAAAAGTGACAATATTTATTCATTCTTTCATAACAATAAAAGGAGGTACCAGCTAAGATGTCCTTTTCGTCACTTGAAAATGGTTGAAGATTACGAAATGGGTGTCAATAACCTTTAAGCTTCGAGGTACGATGCTGATAATCAGTAAATCTCTATTGATATTCAAAATGCATTATCAATTTCACTTTTCATGTAATAATGTATGTAGGAAAGGAGTGCAAGTTTTCTTTTACTTCTTTTGGTTGTTATTGTAAGAGATGGCACCACTAATCGAAACCACGTGAGTTTTAGCTGCGCGATACGATAAGGTCATGTATTTATAAAGGGGGCAGAAAAGAAAAACTAAAAGTTGCACCAAAGCTTGAACGAAGGCAGGTCAGAGGAAATCGCTCTCTCCGTTGTTTTGAGAAAGAGTACGTGTTTTCGGAATTAGTATGGTGTTATCTCGAATAATTTAAAACCCCTTGTAAATAGTTAATGTTTTAGTTGTGTTATTAATAAATTAAGTTTTTTTAACTCTGCGTGCTTATTTTAACATTAAAATCGAACCTTTCCCTAGACGCCGTCCCCCATGTATGCACTTCATTTGTCCCTATTCTTATGGCATGGTACAAAGTAACCTTTATCTATTTTCATTGTATGATCCTGGTTCGTGAAACGCATATGTAATATACATATAACACCATGAATGATTTGTAAAATGAAAGGAATATGAATCTTCTTTTATATTGCAGTGTATCCATTGTCCTCTTTAAATATATTGTGTACACTGTGACATATTTTTTAACATTTTATTGGTGGAACTATACCATACAATGATATAGCATCTTAGAGTTAACCTAATATTATTAACTCGGGAGCTGTCGCGTAGACCATAGAGTCACCCAAGGATCACGAAATCTTTAATTCTGGGAAAATTGTTCATTTGTTACAAATGACCTTCTCAGTATCCTGATATATGACAGCCTTCATGGGAAATAAAATGTATTTGTCTCATATCTCCCTCTTTTATGGGAGTGGCAAACGTTTTTCACAATCTTAAGTATTTGAGATGACTGAGTTCCCCGCACGACCACTCTTTTTCCAAAATATTTTTTATGAATAGACTACATTTTTCTCCTGTGAACGACATGGGTTTATGATTGATGTGTTGTTCTACTCCCTATGGTTTATAAATGTAAATAAACATAATAGAAAAAAGAATCGGGCACCTGTGCAATCTCTATTGGATGAAGCAGAAACTGATCAAGCAAGGAGAAAACTTGATGAAATAATGGATATTAATCATAATAGAGAAAGCAAATTTTAGAAAGCAATGAACATGAAACGGTTGAGTTTCAAAAGGAAAGTTTTCAAATGTTACCTAAAAAACTCCATCAAGAAAGATATAAAGCCAAAAGTGTACCATAAGACACTCTGCACCCTGTCAAAAAGACGCAGGAAAGAAAAGTTCAACATCCTATTTGTCGATCATCAAAGGATAGTAAAACTACAATAATTTGAATAAAATATGGGAGTTTTGCCTACAAATATTAATCCTGTAATGCTACTGAAAAGTGGCTGTGATTTGTGAGTTTTATTAAAGTAACGCACATTTGAAACATTTTGATTCAGTTTGATTGGATTTTCTCTAAATTTACGAAAGAAAATTTGAAATGTCCTAAAATAAAGCATACACTTTCTTAGATTATTTCC
Source organism: Trichonephila clavata (assembly GCA_019973975.1). Taxonomy (NCBI): domain Eukaryota; kingdom Metazoa; phylum Arthropoda; class Arachnida; order Araneae; family Nephilidae; genus Trichonephila; species Trichonephila clavata. The sequence goes on from BMAO01014281.1 coordinate 75,458, forward strand.
TAGAATTACGGTTTTTATTGTATAAAATAAAAATAATCATAGAAAATAAAACATTAGGGTGATTTAGTCACCCCCGCATGACCACTATCATTAGTATTGATTACCTTCTCCCGGGTTAAAACCACATTACACTCCCAATCCACATTCATTAAACAAATGATTTAAAAACATTAACACGTTTTCTACTTATCCGTATTCTTTAAATCTTCTTGCAATTAAATTTCTGGTAATGATTCCCTATCGCCCAATGTTTTCTTATGACCCTTAAGGGAACAATGTTTTGTTACATTCACCAATTGCCATAAATCGTAAAAAATAAAATACAATAAAACCAAAGCATTGATTCAATGAATTGCTTTTTGTAATCACCGTCTCCCCTCCCTATCTTAATGATAAATTACTCATCATACGATATTTTAAGTATTTTTATATATAATCATATAATTTTTTAAAATATGTGAAATGTAAATTGAAAACAGTAAAATCAGTACTGCAAGCAAATAATTTTTTATGCGATAGATATGCCACAGATTTATGTATAATCTTATCTGAATGAATATTTACATTCTGCATAATATCGAAGCTTTCTAAATTAATAAATTACAAAAGTGAATAGGAAAAGAGTTATTTTTGCTTATTTTGTATAGTTAACATCTCATTATATATGTATCTAAATTAATAAAATGACCAAAAATATTTAGAAGCAAATAATATTTCTATTATAGCCTATGAATGTAAAATGATTATTTTTAACGCAGGAAAAAGAACATGAATAGTTTATTACAATATCACACGAAGGTACTGAATTTTTTAATTTTAGCATTTTCTGTCTAATGAGCGTGTGAATGTAATACAGAAATAATAATTTCGTGTCTGATTTTCGTAAGCTAATTTTTCTTATGTATAGTCCATATTCATATATGATTATCAATTTATGTTAGAAATAAACTTTTATTGATTTGGTATATTGGTAGATAAATATTCACATTTTTCTTAAGGATTTAATCATCTAAAATGCTGTTATCAATGTAGATATTATATAGAATATTTTCCTATTCATGTTAAAGATTAATAGTAATAATACCTAAAACTTATTTAGAATTTCAGAAATTTAAAGAAATTTTCAGTTTGAAATTTTAGTCTTCGTCTCTGCAGAACAGTTCTTGAATAATAGCTTTAAAAAAAGAAAAATAAATAAGTAACTTATATTTAGGCGTATTGCTCGTCCCTGAGTATAACCCACACCTATACTTTCAAATTGCTTATTTTTTCAGTTTTGGATATATTTGTTGTATAACACGAACCTTTTTTTTACGAAGAAATATGAAATGTACATGTGCAATGCCCTTATCTTCTGAAGTATTTCTTTATTTGAAGTATTATGCCAAGCCTTTGAACAAAGGTATTCCTCCTAACATAAAAACCTGAGACGCAAGAAAATAGTTGTTAAAAAGTATGTAGATGTTAGAAGGTAAAAAAAAAATATGCACATGGTTAGGAGGTCAAATGCGTCATGGCCGTCTAGAAATAGTATGTGAGTGGATAATAAAACCATGGAATCAGATATTACACCTAACATAAATCAAAAGTTATTGAAAAAAGTAGTGTATCTAACAATCTAGATAGAAAGGGAGATGATTATTTAATTATGGATCAGAGAACAAATGATTAAAAAGATGAAGCAGAATTCGATCATGTGTCTGAAGATATAACGAAAACAAATATGAGGGACATTTCATGTTAACTAATAATAAAAATTTAAATAGTATGCAATTTCTATAAATGAATAGTTTTTAGATATATGTAGAAATCTAATTTCTTATGCTAATTTCTCTGTATTTTAAAAGCTATAATATTTATATAAGGCGTATATGGCGCATCCGTAAATTTCGATCTTATTTTTTATGTTAAAAGTGTGTGTTATATTCCACAATATACGGTGTATTAGATGTTAGCTGTACACAATATAATTCAAAGTCAGAAAAAGTCTATAAAATTATTGACTTCTGCGATTTAACTAGGTATTCTATAGAACAACGATTATTTGATCGTTAAAGTATGAAATGCGGGGCACTCGAAATTTCTTTGAACCGGTTCTAGCTGCTTTAGATTGGGTTTTCCGATTAGGAACTAGAGATGGCCAAATAAAACAATTGTACTACAGATATCAGTTCAGTATATGTCAGCAAGAATTAACTTCCATGAAGAATTTCCAAATACTTCCAAAAGGCTTCGATCTAATGCAACAGCTCAAAGCTGCGGAAATGAACAAGGATTTAAAAAGTGCTCGTGTAAAAAAATATTTTATGGTAAAAAGTGGGCTAGTTTCAAAAATAATAAGCAGTCCAATTCGAAGTGTTATCATAGCAATCATTGCTCTAATAAACAATGAAAAGTAAAATAAAGATATATCTCATAAAATTTAATTTAATATCCTCTTAGAATTTTTTTTAAAAAGTTTGCACAATGTTTTTAGGAAGTAACAATTTTTCTTCCCAGCGTGTACTTTTGTTGATAATACTTAAATATAATCTATTTTGTAGCATATACTTTTTTCCCTTTTCTGTTTAACTAATGTTAGCAATATCAGCAAAAGCCAATTATATCATCTGCTTTCCCTTATTATTAATCCATTATTCATCCGTAAAAGGAATAAAATGTATTTTTCGAGAGATTTTAGCTATTTAGATTTAAATAATTTATAAAACAAGTTTAAAGCTGTTTATTTTTCACTTTAACGGTCTATCCTTAGTTGTTTCTTAAAGTACCTATTATTTCATAGAAAAACTAGGTAAAGTAGGAAATGGTTCATCTATTATAAACTTTAACTGACTTGTCTAGTTATTTCATGAGATACCTAGCTATTCTATCAAATAGCTGAATTATACACTTTAAAGGTATTATACACTCAAGAGCCAAAACATTATGACCACCTGTTAATAACGAGTTGGCCCACCTTTGGCGCGCAACACAGCTTCAACCCGCCTTGGCATGGATGCCACAATTCCTTGCTAAAGGGCCGGAGACAGATTGTACCAGATGTTTAAGCAACGGTCTTACAAATTCGAGATATTGCGAATTGGTGGTCTTGAACTCTGAGCTGCCGTCCCATGACATCCCAAATGTGTTCTATCGAATTGAGATCCGGTGAGTTAGGCAGCCAGGACATTAACTGGAATTCAGCATCATGTTCCTGGAACCACTCCAACACAATTTTAGCCTTGTGACAAGGGGCGTTGTCCTGTTGGAACATTCCTTTTCCAGCTGGAAAAACAGAGATAGTGTAAGGGTGCAACTGGTCCGCAATGATGTTCACATACCCTGTGGCATTCATGATCTGCTCTACCACAACCACATGTCCCAGAGACGCCCAAGAGACCGTCCCCCAAAGCATAATACCACCACCACCGGCCTGTGTATGTCCTACTGTACATTGAGGGAGCAACTGTTCGCCTAAAAGACGGCGTATCCTGACACAGTCATCGGCTTGAAGAATGACAAACCGTGATTCATCTGACCGGGCAACTCTCTCCCATTGATCCATGGACCAGTCGAGATGTTGCCGGGCCCAGCACAGGTGCAGTTGGCGATGACGAGTGGTCAGCAAAGGCACACAAGTGGGACGTTTGCTGCGTAGCCCCATATCCAACAGTGTCTGCTGAACAGTGCGCTCCAATACTATTATACTTGCCCCTGCTTTGTATTGGGCTGTCAGCTGAACCACTGTCTGGCTCCAGTTTTGCTTCACCATGCGAGACAGTCTCCGACGACCTTTTTCTTTGATAGCGTGTGGACGTCCAACACCATGTCGTCTACTGCTGGTTTCACCGTCATTCATCAACTTTGCATAAGTACTAACAAATGTAGATCGCGAGCAACCCACGAGTCGTGCAGTTTCGGAAATACTTGTTCCGAGCCTTGGAGCCATTACAATCTGCCTTCTATCAAAATCGCTTAGATCCGCAGCCTTTCTCATCACACACAAAAGTAAGTGAAAGAATGATTCTTCCTACTCTCCAGCAGCAGTTAAATAGCACTTCCACCTGATCACGTGCCTTCCCCGTCATCCAGGCGAATTCATTGCAATATGTAGGGTTGGTCATAATGTTTTGGCTTTTGAGTGTATATATGTTTCAAATTTATTCTTACTTTACGCCTATTCATATGAAATTATAATAAGAAAATAGATAATAAAAGTATATAAAAGAATTTTAATAAGGATTAATTTGTATTGATTTACAAATATAAATAATTTAAATATAATACTTTAATCTAATTATAGAGAATATCTATAAATGAATTAATCGTACCACCCTTCAAAAGTAATATTTTTTTACAGAACGTAGCTACTTTACTACCATCCTTTCAAGACAGAAAAAGCGAAGTTTACTCTTCAAAAATAAAATTGATCATCAATTCAATTCTATTTCTATGTTATGCTTGGTGGAGTTTATTTTTAGAATGATCAAAGTTTAAGTAAAATTGAGTAAATATTCCCATTTCTTTTGAAGAACACTAACAGGAGGCTCTTCTATTTTGCACGTTGCTTTTCTTTCTTTAAATAAATTGCCCGACGGGAGCCCAAATTAATTTCAGTAGTTGTTTATTTTCTTTGTTTGGAGAAAAACCTACTCACTCTGAAAATAACTTTAATTTTAGATCCTGCATTGCATTTTTGACCATATGCGCACTAGATAATTAAAGAGGGTACCGTTTTTTTAAAATAGAGCTTTTATTTTCCTTAAATGAATGAGATTGTAATTTTTTAGAAATGGGAAGTAAGTACTCTTGCTGCAAAATTAATAGCATTATTTTTAGCTGTCAGTAATTTCTTTACGTAGCAAATTTAAAATAAGCAAAAAAGCATTTATGTATGACCGGGATTCTGAATACATATGAATAAAAACAATAATTTGGTAAAAAAAACATCCATAACTTTAATTAACTATGTTAACATAAGAATAGAAAAAAAAGAGGAAAACAGGATGTTCTTAAATATGTAAATTATTCGCGATTTTGTAATTTTAAATAGTTCTGTCAAAGAACTGCTTGGAGTAAGAAAAGGAGGTGGGTAAAGATTGTCCCTTTTATCGCCCATCATAGTCATGACAATTCAAAGTATACATTGGGGAGCTAAATTATTAATTTTTTGTGAAATTTAAGTATTGATCTTTACTTTTCCTTTTTTTTACCTAAAAGATAGCAAGTCACATAAAAAGGTCCTCAAACTTGGCAAATTCGCTGAGTTTTGTTATTTTAAGCACTTTTTCTAACTTTCATTTAAAAAAAAAATTAAGCTTTTCCAGAACCACTATATTTTTTGGTCTCTTAAATACTACAATAATAAAGCTTTTAAATTGGCATTCATTTGTTTTGATGCATCGAGCGCGTTGATCGATACGAAACAAAATAACTTACCCACGAATCGGTCAGACTGATCGGCTGGATAAGAAAAATGCCGATATGGAATTTGTTAAGTGACTAATCTTCCAAATTTTCCATGATTTTACCATGGAAGGAGCTACGATATTTAAAACTCTTGGGATATATTAGCTTAAGCAAAGCCGATCATACACTCATGAACACCTTAATCAATCGGGGTTGTACTCTCTTTACGTAAATCGAGAAGATTCCTCAGTTGTTCGACTCCATTTGAGATCACGACACGCAGGTTCAGAAGAATAAAGCCTATGGATAAGAACAGGTATAGGTCATAATCCGAACATTGAATGGTATTGTCAGTGTAAATTTAGTGCTAGATTTGTTGGCTGCAGTGCATGTGTTGCACCTGGTACTTGGGATACTGCCACCATAATCACACTCAGAAAAAAACACTAAGTCTTGGCTGTGCTGATGCACTTCAAGACGCTGCTACTGGAAGTGAAAGCGAGAAGGAAATATAATCGAAGACAATCGTTATGAATAGTTTAACATTGATTTTTTATTCCTTTTTTTCTTTATTTAATGAAATATTTTTATGAAAAAAACCTTACATTTTCATTTTGACTGAGTATCAAGGTTAAAAAAACATGATATGAACTTGACGATGGGCGATAAAAGGTCGATCGTTACCTATCTCCTTTAACAATATATTAGCTTGGTGAGTATAAAATGCCTGATTTTTAAATGAAGACGAATTAGGATTCAAATGTTCCCTGACTGTGTCTATAACTTAAAAAATATTACCAATTAAATTGCTGAAATACATCTTGCTTTGAAATAATACCCTTGAGCAACAACACACTTTTTTCCATTGATTGTAAAGGTCATCGAAAAATTTCTGGAAACCATTTTTAGCTATGTCCTTTAATTCAGCCTGCGATGCAAACTTAATTTCATCTGAACATGGGATACACAATCCTGAAAGTGACATGCCAGTTCAGGAAATAGTCTGAAAGCGATGGGGCGAGATAAAGTGAGAAAAAAGATGTGGCAAAATAGTTGTTTTCGCTTTCACTCCGTCGTTATTTGAAGCCTGTTCTTCTATCTGTCGCAGAAACCTTCCTTTTCAATGCTTTTAGTGGTACTGGAAGTCTGAGGACGTCCACAGCATTCGTCGCCTTCGACACTTTCCCTGCCTTTCCTGAAACGTCGATATCATTCAAAAGCTTGTATTCGTGATTATGTATCGCTGTGTACATATGCTTCAACATTTCGAAAGTCTCCGTGATATTCTTTCTCAAGCGAACACAAAATTTGATACTCATTCTCTGCTCTACAAATGTGAATTCATTCAATCGTCTGTTACTAAATACATCCGCCAATAAAATACGACACAGTGGTGAGCCACCAACCTCTTGGATTAGGACAAATCCCTTGTGGAGAAGGGAGAGAATGCAGTAAAACGCGCACATAGAAACGTTATTGTAGTCTATTGTAGTCATTGCACTGCAAAAATTTTCACGTTATAGGCTGTGTCCTTTTGAATTCAATCTTGTATATGAAACTGCATATAATTTTTCAATAGTTGTTTAATTAATGAAAATATGCTCCATTTGCTTCAATACACATTACCCGATGAGATTTTAATGCATAGATGTCTGACTTAAAAAATTCTGATCTATAGAACCAATGTACTCTTACATGAAATTTTTCCGTTTTCATTTTAATACTGTTCAGCTCGTAAAAACTGTTTAAATGCTTCGAGAATGAATATAGTTTGGTGAAAAATGCAATAAATAAGATGAGTGTTGCAAAAATTTCAGATTTTAATTCACTTAATCTCGAAATTGTTTTGTACGACTTATGATGCCGTACGTTGTCGTAGACAAGTGTTGGTCCATGCCAATCAACAAATGGCAAACGTATAATTTTCAAATTTTCTTGTATTTCATCAATGTTTAATAGATAAAGTTGAATTTTTCCCTCCAGTACTTTCGGAGCATTATTTTTCACAGATCTTTTGGGTTTTTCAAGCATTTCATTTTGTAGGGAAAAATCAGTAGAACTAAATTTTTCAAAACAACGCTGCACTTTTCAATCATTAACATTATTTCAATAGCTAGATTATATCGTGGGCGGCCTTTGCAGAATTATTACCAAGTTTATACTCATATTACAAATTAAAAGAATATTGGTTGAGTTCATTTCCTTTCGAAATTCGCAACAGATAACAAAATTGAACACTTTTGTGGGCGAAAATCTTTGTTGAAATGCTATAACAGACAATACGACTGCGGCGGGGGTATTTATATAAGCCAGTAACAACCTCGGTACTATATAGTGGTTATGTTATGTGCTTACGGAGTCTTAGCTACCGAAAACGAATCCTCCTTCATTGGTGACTCTGAGAACTTCGAGCGAACGCAACTTTTGCACAGCACTCTTGGCGCCATCTATCCACCGAAAATGTAACCAAAGCCATTAAACACGTGACGCAATCAACAAAGCCGTCTCACACATGATGCAATCAACAAGCCGTCTCACTCATGACGCAACCAGCAACGTTGTCACAACCTAGTGACGCAACAGTTCACACGCTCGCCATAACAACGATACCGTTCATTCACCTAACCGACTCACTGGTAAGGGAGTATGGGGCCGTGGTATTTACATAGACAGTAACAACCTCCATACTAAAATGATCATTTTAGTATAGTAGTTATGTTATCTGCTTACGGAACCGAAGGTACCGAGAATGAAATCTCCTTCACGACTATAAACCTATTTATGCAAAATCAAAAGCATAACAATAACCGGGAGATAGCCGTTCACATGGGGAAGTAATCCCACATTTTATATGCACGAACCTAATATACAAGGTGCTGCCGAATTCGACCGACAAATTAAAGGAGGTGATAGTAGGCAGGATAGGGATGACAAACCACCATAAAACATGGGGTAGTAATCCACGTTCAGTAGGGAAAATCGCAATAGTCATCAGTGGGATATTGAACTAGACGAGGGAAGAGGCTAAACAAATGCGGCAATTTGGAGCACCGTCCGAGGTTAAAGAAACGTGCACGTATGGAAATTTCCTACTTCCGAAGTTGCTGCAGAGAGCAGTGGCCACTGAGCACCAGAACATCTGGTTCATGCAAAATGGTGCATTAGTACATTTTTCGACTCACATCTTTGCTACATATTCCGGGAGGTGGAAGGGACGCGTTGGACTTGTTGTTTTGTCTCCACGCATTCTCAGCCTCAATCCCTTGGATTTCTTCTTCTATGTTCACTTTTTTTTTTGTATTTGAGTCGTCGGTGGCTATGGTGGAGGAATTCGTGGTATGGATCATCGTCACTTCAGCAGACATCGACAGTGCACCGGATTTGTTTGAAGGCGCACCGCCCCACCTAGGGACGTCTTAAGGCATGGGCTAACTGGGCCTCACCCTCGGTGGGGTCCTCGTTTCATTCTGACTCAAGTTTAATAAGATTGTGATCTGAATAATTTTAATATTTGAATATTATTCCGGAACATATTCTCTTAAAAACAGGGAATTTCAAACTACTTGTCAACTAGTAACAGTGGCATAACCGTTGTCTATGCCCAGGGCTAGGCCTAATATCATAAACGACCAGTTAAATTGCTTAGTTGAAGTGCTGTTTCGGTCGAGTTGGGTTGTACCGTGGTTTGCGATATTGTGAGGCATACATGTTGATTTGTTTCAAATTAACCTTTGTACGATAATTTGACAATGCATGCTGTATACTGTCTACTTTTAATTTCCCTGGTAGGTCTTACTCTGAAATAGGGGCCCAAGGCCTCAAATCATCTTAAGATTTCCTAAGGCCCAGGGTCTCATAAAGTTTTAAGACGTTACTGGTCCCACCATCCTTCGTCTGTTGCTGTCGGCTATACTATAACCTACGCGGCCGCAACTTCGAACGATTCCTGTGGCAATCATTTGTCGTTGCATTTCTGACATCCAGCTGTGATACATTGTTCGTATTGTAAACATGTTTTACGTGTAATCAATGCATTTTCTTTTGCCTCGTATTGACTTTTTTCATTCCACTCGGTATCACACTATTCTTAACCGTTTTTGCTATTTACTCCGTAAATGGATATTTTTCATTCACTGGTAAAGTATTTCTAAATATTCTTCATTGTCATTTATAAAGAATAGATTTAATATCCACACTGTGATTGAAAATAAGTTAACAGAAAATTAAATAATTAATTTAAAAGAAACCATGTACTTTAAATTTATTATTTAAATAATTCATTTATTTTGTATCTAGGGATCAACTTAGAAATAAAGAATTATTATTCAAATATAACTAGAATAATTTTAGCAAAGGCCAATTTCTTAAGAATGTATGATAATTTTTGAATTCTTTTCTTAAGTGAAATAAATCTCATGACTATTCTAGTGCCTCTATAGAAAACAATTGTTACTTAATAAACATAACAGCATCTTTCAGAAAAATTTATGTTAGTTGAATTCCTGGGCGTAATTGTTTCGTTACAGCTCTAAAAAACAGAAGAATTCTCTAGAAAGTGTACACAAGTAAAGTGCAAGCAAAAAATATGCGTATATAAGCAAAAAGTTAACAAAAAAAAATTTTTTTTTAGTATCAAGTAGAAATTTTTTTTATTCCAAACACATTCTATCTTATATTTTTTTAAACTTAACGAAGATATTAACAGTTAAAATATACACCTTAAAATGTGCAGAACTTCCTAAATCGATTGTGTGATTGTATTATTTCTCAAAATTTATATTACGGCCCAATAGTGATAATTACTCACACACATTAATAAAAACGATGCCTATAAACACGATGCCTATAAGCAAGAACACATATATTTCCTGTTTTAATTGTAAACTATTATAAAACAGTTCTACATTCTAAATTGTATTTTTCTTTCTCATAGACGATTTTTTATGTGATGCACCTGTTACAATATTAAAACGCTAACATAAAATCGTGCGCCGATAAATTAACGCCAACAAATTAAAGCACCAAAACAATATTCTTTGAAAGCCAGTGCAACAATAATAATAATGCTTTAAAAACATCTAAGTAATAATTAAATATTAGTACATGTAGCAATGAGAAACTTCGTATAATTTTAAATTTCTATTGTAACACGTTTTAAATTAATTACTTATTAAGTTGTGATAGCGGTTGGTTCCTGCTTACATCTGAACCCTCTTGTCTACATGTAAACCCGTCTAGAGGTGTGGGAGAAACAGAATAATCCACAGACATGGTTTCAATCTAATCAATTTATTAATTCCAATTATTAATCAGACACAATACAATTCTAATTAAGGTATATGATTTATAGTAGAGCGCTGAGTTGAGATTCTATAACACGCGAATAAAACTACAGACCCTCAACTGAATCTAAGACAGCTTAAATACGCTCAATATATAACTACGTCACACACTAATTAAACTAGCTTTTACTTAATCAAACTCACAGCACCTGAACTTTTTTATGCATCGGATCCTACACTGGAAATTTGCAGGTGCTCTATTCGGCATGCTCTATGTCGTTGGCTCCACGCTCTGTAAACTTTATCTAATTCCACTCCTTTTCAATCTTCAAGTAACAACTAACTTGCAGACTTTATGTTAACTCCTACTTGCATACTCCAAAGTATCAACTCCAGCGTGCCAACTCCAACGTGTCAAATACCTTAGCGTGCCATCTCTCGAACTCGCGAAAATAGAATTTATATAATATACCTAATTTACATAATCACGTTTCCTTACTCGATAAAAGTTGGTTGAAATAAATATTTTCTTTAAAGATTCATGAAGGGATTAGTAGAACCGCGTACAGATCCTTCACAAAATAATAATTTCATATTTATAAACATAATACAATTTAATATACTATGTTACTTTATGATGTACAATAAATAGTATTATAGTACAATTCAGTCGTATTATTGAAATGAGCGATGTTTAACATAATAACTATCAACTGACCTATATAAAACTATCATTCAGAAGGTATTTTTTTGGAACTTTGAAATGTATAATGTGGTTTCACAATCCTTGAGAGAGCATGTTTATCGTATTACTGTTTGAACTAAATACCGCACAATTGTCTGCTTCGTCTATTGAATAGCCTTTAGCCAAAACTATGACGTAAGTTTTTCTGTAATATTTAGTTAGCCTTAATAATAACAATATAGTTAATAAAAAAAACTTTGTAATTTTAATAACCAGTTGTTGCCTTTTTTTAATATTTTAGTAATGAGGAAGAGCTCCAGCGTTTGTAGATACAGATAACGTGGTTGGGTGGATAGTTAGTTAATTTATATATTCCAGTAATGCGTTGAAACGATTTCATCACCATTCAGTATTCTATGTTTGACTGTCTTGTCTTCTACCAATCATACACTGCTATACGAATATACACTTTTTTACAAGTACCTTTTCGAAATAAATAAATTCCTGATTACTTTCCGGAAATATTTTTCTTCTCGATTTGTTTAAAATTAACATCATGTTACTTTGTCAGTAGAACAGAATAGTGTAGTAACATTTTTTGAAAAGAGAAAAAAAAATATTAATGAAGTCACAAAAACAAATCAATTAAGTTTTAAATTTAAATCAAAGAAATAAAAAAAAATCAAATGAATGGAGTTACAAAATACCGTAAGGGCAGCTTTACCCGAAACAAACTAAAAAAATTAGGACGCCTGTTAAATTAAGCAGGATGTGGTTTGACGTTCTGTCACTTTTTTTTGCCAAAAAATGAGCACAATTTGGTGTTTACGTATTATCGCAACGATATTGACGACACTGTATGAAACGAATCACAGGGTTGCCAATTCAGCGCGAACGACGCATGCAAAATCTGGGTTATTAACTTCGCAAGTTAGCTTGAACTTTTGCATTATTGCGATAGTGCGTAAAATACCCAAAATTTCAACACTTTAGCCATCACCAAGATTATAGTATTTAAGTAAGAAAGGCTCAAGCTAAATTTGCTTAAGTTTTTTTTTTTTTTTAAGATTTTGTCCAACATTTGTAATTTCTTATCCCGAAATTGAAGCAAATCGTTGCAAACTTTTACACACAAATCATAACTACAAGTTTTGGCGATAAATTACTTTTAGATTGTGAATCCCTTCCGATTTCATGAATTTTGTTAATTATTTCTTATGTTTTCTAAAAGTAATTAATTATAAATATAATAAGAGAGATATAAGTGGCAAAAATAATAAGTGTGTTATTTTCAAACTTCTGAAACTTTATATAACTTGTTTAATTCTTAAATCTACGTCTGTCTTCTGCTATATATATATGTTACCGTTAAAGTGTATAAATCAGTTATTGCATAGAATAACTAGGTATTCAATGAAATAACTAGACAGTTCCATTAAAGTATGTAATAGATGAAAAATTCCATACTTCACCTAGTTATTCTGTGAAATTAGGTATTCTATGACATAACTAAAATAGACCATTAAAGTGAAAAATAAACAATTTCAAGGATATTTTATAAATTATAATTCCTTTTAAATAGCTAATATCTCTCCCAAAAATATTTTTTATCTCTTTTGCGAATGAATAATTGATAAATAATAAGGGAAAGCAGATAATATAATTTAGTATTGCTCATAATTCTAACATTAGTTAAACAGATATAGGAAATAATATTTTGCAAAAGTAGATTATATTTAAATATTATCAGCAAAAATACTTGCTGAGAAGAAAAAATGTTGCTTCATCAAAACATTGAGTAAACTTTTTAAAACAAAAATGTAAGAGAATATTTAGATTTTATGGGATACCTTTATATATATATTTTACTTTTCATTATTTGTTAGAGCAAGTATTGCTGTGATGATACTTTGGATTGCACTGCTTAGTATTTTTCAAACAAGCCCACTTTTTACCATTACACATTTTTTTTTACACAAGCAATTTTGAAATCCCTGTCCAGTACCGTAACTTTGAGCTGTTGCAACAGATCGAAGCGTTATGTCAATATTTGGAATTTCTTCAATGGAAATTAATTCTCTCTGGCATATACTAAACTGATATCTAGAGTACAATAGTTTTTTCCGGCCATTTCTGGTTCCTAATAGGAAAAATCCTTCCCAAAGCAGCTAGAACCGGTTCAAAGAACTTTCGAGAGCCATATTTCATACTTAAACGATCAAGTAATCGTTATTCTATAGAATACCTAGTTGAATGGTAGAATTCAATAATTTTATATACTTTAACTGACTTCTCTGGTTATTTCATGAAATACCTAGTTATTCTATGAAACAACAGATTTCACACTTTAACGGTAACATATATATAGATTATCCTCTCATTGTGTTCACTGTAATGTAATCACAGTAAAGAATCCTCTGGCAAACTATTTCTGCCATTCGAAATAAATACTGATAAAGAATGACTAAAACAGTTTTATGTGTGTCATTTTTTATACTTTACATAAATATTAGGATGTGCAAGGAACTTGATTCAAATACAAATAATCAGTATAAAGAAAACTTCCAACTTAGAATCAGACTTCAGATTTTTTTTCTTTTTGAAAAACAAGTAAGCAACATGTTTTTAAACGATGTAATTATTCATTTTAATTATTTTTCTGGATTCAATAAAATAATCTCTTTTATTCCATTCACTGATTATATTAATTCAACATACATGATAAGAGACATTCAAATAACCATTCAGTATCGGGTGAACAAACTTCGAAAAGGCTCAAATAACTCAAAGTAATAGTGCTCATTAATTCCGGAAACTGAGAAGAGAAACTTTCTGCCAGACGTATGAGATAATAAGGCGGTATGAATGCCCTCTTCATTAATTTTCGCCTTTATTTCACCGGTGGTTAACTTGAGAAATATTCCGCTACTTAATATGGAACATGAGAGAGCTTTCAGTTTAAGGGAAGAGGAGGTTGCTGACTTTTAATAAATGTTTCCAACATTTGAAAGTACGGAATCTGAGCTCCACGTCGGTATCATAATACAGTGTAATTTATTGTCTGTATTATTTTCAACATTTAAATTAGTTATTCATAGAATTTGCATATGTTTCATTTAGAAAAATAGAATTTATCATTCGATGGAAAATGTCACCTTAACCCAGGAGAAGGCACGTACTCCACACTAACTTTAGCGATCACGCCGTGTGATTGAATCACTCACCCTTTTTTAATAATTTTTTTTACTGTACAAGATTAAAAAATCGTAATATCAGTGATTAATTTAATTAAGACACAGTATGCTTACCTACTTTTAAGGACTTATCAATTTTTCTTTGATACTTTGAAGAAAAATCGAATCAAACTGAACAGTAAAGTTTCAAACGCGCTTTACTTTAATAAAGGACACAGATCACGGACATTTTTCACTAATATTACAGGAATTATATTTGAAGGCAAAACTATTATATTTTGTTCAAGTTATTGTAGTTTTATTGTCATTTGGTGATTGACAAATTGTACAACTTTTCTTGCTTGTGTCTTTGCATTGTGGGTGCATTGTGTTTTGGGGAACATTTTTGGCCAGTCTCCAGATATATTCTCTCTCTCACTGAACCCCTATTTAAATATAAGACATACCACTTTCTCGTCACACATCTTTTTCTAGGTGCCTAATCTGCTCTTTAATTTGATGCCATTGCTTCTTGACTAAATATCATTGTTGTTCTGACCAGGAAACAGTCCTGACATCAATCATATCAAAAACTTAAAGCACCGTTGGAAAACTCTTGTCCGAACGACGTACCCATGAAATAAAAGAGAACTAAATGAGGATATAATTATTTCCTGGTATTATGTAATAACGGCGAAAGGGCTTAAAACTATTTTCAGCTAAATGAAACACTGATGCGAAGCTGCAATAAGAAATGAAGGCTACCTCACTAAGCTCTGATAACCCACTGCTCTCATCCGTATCTTATATATATCGATAAATTATGAAACATAACCTTTTTGCATCGCAAATACTTGAATTTTGCTTTTGTACTGAATTTAGTATTATATTTCCTTTAACATGATATAAAAGATTTTGCGTTTTACGCAACATAAAATTTTCTATAAGCATATAATTTTTTTTAAAAAATGGGGGGAATTTTTAAATGTATTCACAATTTTGGCCACCACTGTATGTATATATATATATATAAAAAATTCTCTTTAATTTCATCTGAATTACTCTTTAATTAGTAAAAGACCGGACCTTCAGAAATAGCGCGTAAATAATTAACTAGCTTACCCGCATAACGGGATCATGTAACTGTATCTCTTAAAAATTAAAACCTCAGCTAATATAAAGTAAGACTGCATCAGAATCTATTGTGCGATATATTTTCACTTATAAGAAAGCTCCATCCACGGAAATCACGTGGATGCCAAGTCTTCATGTTGAAGCTTCACATAAAAGCCCCAAATACTCTGAAAAGCTCTCTTTTGTCTGCCAGCCCGCTTTTGTCTTTTGTTATATCATCCACCTCTGGCTGCTTGATGTGACGTCAAAATAATAGATGCAATGCAGTTATATATATATATATATATATATATTATGTGTGTGTGTGTGTGTGTGTGTGTGTGTGTGTGTGTGTGTGTGTGTGTGTGTGGTGTGTGTGTGTTTGTGTGTGTGTGTGTGTGTGTGTGTGTGATCGTCAAATAAAGTGGAGCACCCAGACATCAAATAATGCCCCATCCATGCAACAGCTTAAGAACATATCACATAATCATGGATAAAATAGTAAAGAAAACTTGCCACTCGTCAATGGTTACATTTATATAATCCATAATAATATATGCAAACAGTTATAAACCTCTACATAACTTGTCAGAAAAAATGAAATATTTACCACAGTAGTACAATAGCAAATTCTTGGCCTTAGGAATCAAATATATATACTGTAGACTCTCGCTAATTCTCAAACCTTCGATAATACGAACCTCTCGATAATTCGAAATATATGCTCAGCCCCTAGAAAAACTCTTTATATTTCTAACTAAAACAATATGTTTTGGTACACTCAATATTTCGAAGTAAAATCTGAGGCTGGACAGACTGCAACACGCGATATTTCTAAGTAATCTTATATAACTCTCAACAATTCGAACATTCACTGTCATATAGGGTCCTATAGCAAACATTGTGGAGCTTATATGTTTTGTGTTGTAATGTCTCTGCGTGTCTCCCCTGTAACGCAATCACTTTGATGACCATCCGTCTGTCATCCCTTCTTTGTGTTTCCCGATTCCTCATGCAAAAAACACTTTTATTGCTTTCCTTCTTCAAGTGGATAATAGACCGGGCGTACTTGATGTCAGTCTTCAATATATTTCGTTTAACACATGGTATTGTGACATATGTGTTCAGAAAGGATGGTCCATCATTGGAAAGAAAAAAATGTGCGTAGGATTATGCATTTTGTGTGCGTCGGAGTGACATGACGATTAAAGACTATGACATGTGGCACCAAATAGGGCATGAGTCGGACTGGAACCTGCCTTGAAGAATCAATGGTGTAGGGGACAGTGTATGTGGGAACCGATAACAGTTTAAACAGATTTTTAAAGATAAAAGATTTTTTCGTCAAAAAAGATTAATTATGTACAGTATGTATTCTTTTAATAATCGTTTTTAATACATAAATGTATTCTTTTAATACAGGACTTTTAGCTTCTGTACAAAATGTATACTGTGTAATATGTACTTTTTTAAATACTTTAAAATAATTTTATACGTAAGTACAACTGTTGTTTTATTACATAGTTTCAAATTTAAATGTGTTAGAAAAAAACTTCTCTTCTTGCATTTTAGGAGTTTTTCCTGTTCACTTGATAATACGAAATTTTTTAATGGTCTCTCTAAATTCAAATTACCGAGAGTCGACTGTATGTATATAATATGCTGTCGACTCTCGATAATTCAAACCTGGTAGGCCAAATAAAAATTTGGAACTATCAGGAGTTCGAATTATGTACAGGGTAGAAAATGGTCTCCAAATACACAAATAGAAATTTTTCTAACACATTTAAATTTTAAACTATGTAGTGAAACAACAATTGTGTACATAAGTATAAAATTATTTTAAAGTATTTTAAAGAGTACTTAAACGGAGGATATGTACTATACCGAAGTTAAAAGCCCAGTATGAAAATAATACATTTATGTTTTAAAAATATTAAAAATAATACATGTAGGAAAGGAGTGCAAGTTTTCTTTTACTTCTTTTGATTTTTACTGTAAGAGATGGCACCACTAATCGAAACCACGTGAGTTTCACCTGCGCGATACGATGAGATCATCTATTTATAAAGGTGGCAGAAAGAAGAAACTGGGAGTTGCACCAAAGCTTGAACGAAGGCAGGTCAGAGGAAATCGCTCTCTCCGTTGTTTTGAGAAAGAGTACGTGTTTTCGGAATTAGTATGGTGTTATCTCGAATAATTTAAAACCCCTTGTAAATAGTTAATGTTTTAGTTGTGTTATTAATAAATTAAGCTATTTTAACTCTGCGTGCTTATTTTAACATTAAAATCGAACCTTCCCCTAGACGCCGTCCCACATACATACTGTGTATAATTAATCATTTTGACGAAAAAATCTGCTATCTTCAATTCCTAACTGGAAATAAAATAATTTCGCTCCAGGGTCCCTCAGACATTGTTCCCAACATCATTGATTATTCAAGGCACGGTCCAGTCCGGCCCATGCCCTATTTTGTGTCACATGCTATAAGTCACACAGATGAGCCATTAGTTGTCATGTCAGCCCGACGCAAAATACACAATCTTACTAATCGCTTCTTCACAATAGCAGTCCATTCTTTCTGAACACATGTGTGGCAATGTCATATGTTAAACAATAGATACGGATGGCTGACAACAGGTGCGGTCGGTCTATAGTCCACTTGAAGAAGGACCTGAGGAACCGGAAAATACAAAGAAGGGGTAGCAGACAGATGGAGTAGAGATAGATGGAGTAGAGATGGTAGCAGACGATAAACTTCATATTGTTGAATATATGTTTTTATCTTGTAATATCCTTATGAAATTTTTTGAGCGTGAAAAAATATTTCTGTCCCTTTATTTTCATGTTAAACTATTTTCACTATTTTTATAATTTTATTAAGAACTTTTTCTTTCCATATAACCCTATTCTTCCTTAATAAATGATTTCTCCCGTAGTATATGACTGATCGATTTTTTAAAATGTTTGACCACATTCTAGAAGTGTTTTTGCTATAATTTTACGACATTTTTATGGGCTTGGCAGCAACTCAGCAAATTTGTCACTGAACGTGTATTAAACAAAAGATAAGTTTCCATCATATGCTATATTAAATGCTGCCCATCAAAGGTCCATAAATCCATTTTTAACGCTCGATTTTTTTTCTTGTCAGAACTGAATTACGAGGCGAAGGAAAGTAAGCAAAGGGTAAAATAAGAGGGTGTCATTTCAGCAACAAGGACAAAAGTTTGCAAGCAACATTTTCGTATTTATTACTTAGAATCGATTTTAGAGAGTGATTATCTTGTCAATTACAAATAATACAGTTTCGAAGTCTTAATCCTTTGACATGAGTTTTTGAAAGGAATGTTGCGTAAAAGTATTTTTCGAAGTACATGATAAATTCAGAGTTTTTACATCAGTTGGAATTTAATAAATATATTTCAAAGGCAAAGAATACAGTAGAGACAAAATAATATAGAAAATTACAGACTAACTTCTTTTGACTTATGGTGTTTCGTATTATGAATATAATCCATTTCATTTCAATTACCTCCCATTTATTAAAATATATGTATTAAACTAAAAGTATATTTATTACAGAACGCACATTAGCGGGGGAAAATCCCAACAGCAAGGAAAATATACTGTAGATTATTAAAATTCGGACAAGACAACTGTCTAGTTAATATATTTAATTGATTAAATTTTCAAGAACGCTGGTTAATTTAAGTTCAAGAAAATGCATTTCAAATGTGAAATGCTGTTACATTAATAGTCGGTGTAAATTCGGCAGTACTACAGAATTTTGAATGCAAGCGTGCATGCATTATGTGGTGGGAAGTTCCATGCTTGTTGTATTTGTTGTGTCAATACTGGGAAGGTCAGTGCTAGCATTGTAGAATGCTGAATTTGTCATCAAATGATATCCCATACTTGCTCAATTGGAGACCTATCTGTTGATCTCTAAGGCAAAGGTAACGAGCTGATACTCTGAAGAGCACTTTGCCTAACAACATTGGTGTGAGAGCGAGCGTTATTAAACTTCCCCTTGAATGCTGCTCATGAATGGCAGTACTATAGTTTGAATTACCCGACTGACGTAGAAATTGGCTGTCAGTGTGCTCCTGTTGTCATAGGAAATTGCTCCTCAGATCATGACTCTAGATTTAGGTCCAGTGTGTCTAGGTCGCTGACAGTTTGGTTGCAGGCGTTTCTCTGTCCTCCTCCTCACCAACACACGGCCAACACTGACACCAGGCAGTCAAAGAAATGCACGCTACTTTCGTTCTGGGTCGAACATTGAAATCAATGAATTGTACAAATGTAGTAGTTTCGACGATACTGTGAGGTTCATAGCCAATGTATAAATCGTCGGTGCTCGGACTATTATTACAGGCATCTGAACGTTGCCTAATGATCGGAAATACGGAGTGTGGGTTCACGCAGATGTAAGCTATATATGGCATAGCCACCACTGGGCTAGTCGGTACTGTGCACCGGAGCTCTTCGGATCCTGACCATCAAATAAGTCGAATTTGCGATAAATTCTCCACATTTAAGATGCAACTACAAAAGGTGGAAACACAACTATAATCATGGCCACTCAATTGGAAGTAATTTCGAACTTGTATATATATATAGGGAATTAACTTAAATTCCTTCCGTTGTTTGTACAATGTTGTGAACTTATCTTATAGAAAAGTTTATATTATTTTCAATGCTTTCATTTTCTATAAACTGTTACTTGAAAGCAAGCTTTAAGTTCTACGAAAAATCTTACCATACTTATTTATTAATACATCACCTACAGAGGAAGCAACTCTTTTATTTTTAATAACAATGTGATTCATATTAAGCTATAGTTTCTGTTTCAAAATTTCCCAATTTTCTCAACCATATGCAATAGATTGAAGTAATTTTGACCCTCCCCCCTCCTCTGTTCTTTTGCTGAGGTTTTTCTTTTTAAAATAATTATATTAATATCGTATTGTATTTTCTCGTTCATGCATAATTTTGTATAATTTCCTGTTCATCTCGTTTGACCATTTTGTAGCTCTAAGCCCTCTGGTGGGGGAGTTCTATTTTCCCGAGTAAATAAATAAATAACCAGGGATTCTACAGCGACGGCGATGTTTTGTAGCTTAACGCATTACGTTTCTCCTTTCTAACGTTAGTAAGTATAGAAGTACATGCGAATTGTATTGGATAAATTGGAAGACTCAAATTACGGATTAAAAAACCTCAGTTGTGTGTTTAAGCGCAAACAACGCCAAGAAAAAGTAGATAGTAAACAAAAATTACCTAAAACTGACAAATTTCTTAGTCAGCCTTCTGCGAGAATTTCTCGTCCAGCAATTTCTGTTAATAATGAAATTCATATACCTATATGTGGGTAGTACGTAGTTTTTTTTATGTTCTGCACATCACGATAAAGCGCTAATGTTAAAGTAGCTTTGTATATTTAAAATATTCATATATTTTTTCTTGATGGAACCTAATTGAGACAGGGCCCTCATTTTTTTACACCAGGGTCTTTGGATATCTAACTACGCCACTGTATCTGGTGAATTTAAAATTGTTCCGTTTAAAGGCTTTGGAAGTGATTCCCAGAGATGGAATCTTAAGTAAATGTTTCGATACAGGTAGTTCATTACAACTTCTAGTATTTAATGATAACAAATATGAGTAGAATGCAGAATGCAACGTAAACATATTACGAAAGCTGTCGTTTTCTACAGTCTGCACAGTTTTGAGGCAAATAGGGTACATACGTTTAGAAGAGTATGGCACGCTTATTATTTATTCTTTGAAAACGGCATGGTTATTATATAAAATCTACGAAAGTAGGCCACACGAGTTCGTGACGTGTAGCAATGATACCCACTTAATATAAGCTCCTAAGAGCCTTTCATTGAAGCAGCAAGATGCCACACACTTCACACCCCCTTAGCAATCGTCCTTTTCACGGATATGACGCAAGTCAAGTGGTGTCCCCCGCTCTCTTTTCCTCCCCCTCGGTATCTCCTCACCATGGCGACGATTTGGGGGAATGGTGGGGAAAATCACTACTTCCGTTCACTTTTTCCCTGTTACGCCAAACTGGGCAAATTTCCCATTCTCTCTCGTGCCTAAACAAGTTTCACTTCAAAAATGAAAAATAGTAACAAACAAAAATAATAATCCAACAGCATATATGGAAAGCAAAATTGTTCTCTGTGTCCTAGTAGCGCAATAGATATAGCTTTGAACTTCTAATTCAAAGGTCGCGGGTTGGAATCCCACCTGAAATAGCCAAATTTCTAAGAATGGGGTTTCTTTTTTACTATACTATTGTATTAAAATAATGAAGTTTAAAATGAATAAATAATAACAAACAACAACAACAAAAAAACAGTCCAACACCATACATAGAAAGAAAAATGGAAAATCGCTTTCTATTTTGTCACTTAATATTGTGATTCTGATAATGATACCCATATAATATATTCACATGTTTGGTATTATTTCAAGTACTTTTTAAACGCAAAAAACAAAAAAAAATATCATAAAATACAAAAAGTTTGAGATCACACCTGTGCTGACAACCATGAAAGACTCAGGAAAAACAGAACTAGAACAGTACATATAAACACAAAAATATATATGTATATAAAAAATATATTAAAAAAATAACAACGTTCAAGTATTTTATGAAAAACTAAATGTTATTATATTTTATTTTTTAGTCCAATTTTATTTTAAACAAATAAAAATAGAGCAATACTATCTAAGCTATAAAATATTTAACGGATTAAAAATAAGCAGCAAAAATACCATTCTTTAATCATGTGGTTCTACATTTTGAAAGAAGGAAAACAGAGCAAATTATTCTAAAATATTTTAAAGAGGTATAAATGAATTTTTTTGGGTTGGGTTAAATATTTTCACCATTTTAAACTGTTAACTGGTGGATTTAAATGTAAGTAAATATATTTTTTTCTTTTCATATATTAATTGAACCCTGAATGAGAGACTTAAAACAAATTTGTACAAATATCATTCCGAAATTACAAAATGGAATGTCTTTCAGAAACCAGATTACTTTAATGTAATCTGTTTTTTTCTCTGGTTAATAACGCTGTTGAAAACGTTATAAATATTTAGAAGATTTGATATTACTAAATTAAAACTTCCTGGTCTTGACTTATTTTAATACCCTTCGTCTTCATAGTGCAAATTCAAATTTTCTTCAGCGTCTTTTTTCTCAGAAAAAGTTTTTATTTCTTACCAGAAATAGAAATATTCATGGAGGAAAATGGATTTCGCATTTCTAAAATGTTAATTACTAAAATAAAGGAAAGGAAGATGCGGTTAAGGAGGAAAAAAAGTCTAAAAATAATAAAAAATAACAAAGAAGGTAATTTTTTTTTATAACGTAAAAAAAAAATGACAAAATAATAGAGTATTTTCATTTTTGTTATCTATTTTTATATGAAAGAGAACATGGTTGAAAATAAAATGAAAGAAAAACAAGAAAAAAATTCTAGCATCTTTAAAAATAAATCTTTTTTTTTAATGGGAAAAAAGGAAAAATAAATTTAAAATCATGAGACTTTTTTTTTTTTGCATTTTATCTGCAGAATTATCAGTTTTGATTAAATATAGCTCTCCACAAAAATGGAACGCAGGAGAAGTGACGTTAAACTCTTCAATACGGATGTAAGCTACGTCTCAGTCAAAACAGGACTCGGTTTTCTATTTTTCTCAATATGATACGCGAAGAATTGATGTGATGCAATAATTCATACATAGACCTATATTTTTAATTACTTAATATGAGGAATGGTGTTAGGGATTCACAGTCAACTTAGAGAGTATATGGCCCTCGTCGCAAATTTTAAAACAAAAGCACACATATTTTCGTTTTTTTGATTTTACAAAATAAACTTTTATAGACATTTTTCATGTTTTGCATTTGTAATTCACACCAATTTGAAAGGGCGTATGCTTTAAACTATGAATTCATTGTTAAGGCAAAAGGAAAACAACTTTACATAGAGAAAATAACTTTTTGAATATATCGTCCTTTTTAATACTTGCATATTAGTAACTTAACGTAATTTCGGTTAAAGCCATTTTCTTCAGGTTTTCAAATAGAAAAAAAAATTGATGTCTCATACGCATGGTTGATAAACCAAACCTTGCCCTTTACATCAATGTCTTGTTATTTTACATCAATCCTCCCGAATCCTTAACATTGCATAAAGAATTTAACTACACTGAAGTGTTACTGAATTATGGATAGCAAGGGATATGCAAATTGTGTAGCGCTACGCATCATTAATGTGCGAGTCCGCTGTGGTAACTGCATATATAGCGCGTACTGTAGTTGCTCTGAATTAATTGTTTGGATTGCCGGTATGGGTAAACTGCCTGATTTAGATGCCTACGATCCCGGAAAAATCATAGGTGCGTGGCGCATGGGTTATTCGATTTCCGAAATCGTCAGACAGCTACGATTTTCAAGGTCGACAGTGTCAAGAATATAACAAGAATACATGGATGGCGGACAAAAAACAAGCAATCGGGCAAACTGCAAATGACAGTTAGCCTTGAAAGTGAGTGGTGTCAGACGGCTCATGCATATTGAGCGTAATCAGTAGATGGACTGTACAACGCTCGCTTTGCCATATGGGTTTTTGGAGCTATCGATCTACGAGAGTATCGTTGCTCAATGCTCGACATCGGGCTGCACCTCTTGCCTGGGCAAGAGAGTACAGAGACTGGAGTGTAGAGGAATGGGAACGAGTAGCATGGAGTTATGAGTCTCGATTCTAACAGAGCCTCACATTAACGCCAACGGGAGGTTGAGAATATGGAGTCAGGCTCATGAAGCCATGGATTCTGCACGTCAAGCTGGGATTGTACAAGTGCATGGTAGCTCAATCATGGTCTGGGATGTTTTTCGAGGCTCTGTTTGGGATCTTTGGTGCGAATACCAAACTCCCTTAATGCAATTCGGTACGTTGCGCTGCTGGGTGATCACCTCCATCCGTGTATGCTGTTCTGTTATTCGCATGGTAATGGAGTGTTCCAGCAAGAAAACTGTTACTCTCACAATTCCCGGTTGGCTACTGGCTGGTTTCATGAGCCTTCTGTCATAAACTGGACACCTAGAAGCGAAGTCTTAAATCCTATTGAGCATCTTTGGGATGTTTTAGAACAATGCGTGAAAGGCCATCACACAATGAACCTTTCTTAATTATGGACAGCTTTAGCCAATATTGAGCAAGTTATTCACGTGGAACGTTTCTAATAACTTGTTGAATCTATGCCTCGCCTTGTGGCAGCCGTTATCAAGGCCAGAGGAGTTTAAGCTCGTTAATAGGTAGGTCTCCCTAATTCAGTGGCGCTTCAGTGTATTAACTGTCAACAATTTGTTCTTCTTTTAAACGAATATGATGTTTCTCACTGTTTTCCAATGTGTGGTACCCGTATCCTGAGGGGTACGGAACATATTAGAGGAGCACGCGTTGCACTGGAGTTTGGTGGAGATAGGCACTGCACCGTTCTTAGCTGTGCCTAATTCTGTGTTCTCACGAATCAAGTAAAGGAATCTAGTGAAACGGGAGATGGTCCGGTGGGACACGGCGGGAATATACCACACATCGTTACAGAGACAACTTACTTTGCTAATAGTTAGCGGCTTCTCCAGGTGCCTGTGTATTTTTAGCTTTCGTGCAATTTTTCTTAGGTGAAGTTGCGTTTTCTCTATTTATAGACATTAAGTCTAAAATCGGGAAAAATTGGACATGGAACTGCATCTTAAAAAACCAGGGAATCAAATTATGATGATATGTCATCTCAGCATAAACAATTTCATCCTTCTTATTAATCCAAATAAATGTTATTTATAAGGCAACTTTTATTTATATTTTATTATGAATAATTTAATTTCTCTTTTCTTATTATAATGTTACAAAGAAAGAAAAAATAAATATATCTTAATTGTTATTAAAATACATCCATTTTTTTTTTGACGCGGTGTATTCAGCGTTACGAAAATCATAGAAGGGGTATACATACGTCAAAAGTTTGGGAAGCATTACAGTATTTGAATAAATAATCAATTGAAAGGCAATTATATTCCTTAGAAACTGCAATTTTCGAGTACCATAATAACGAAAGTGAAAGTAACAAGAGTTTGTATACAAACGAGAGCTTATATAAAAAAATAAGAGAGAAAAGTACACTTTGACGGGGAACTTTTTTTATCGAAGGAAATCGGCCTGTAATCATCTTTATGCATTTCTGAAGAGAGAAAAAAGGGCGCGGTTGTATTGAAACAACACTTTTAAGGAAGAATAAATATTTGAGAAGGGTCTTCCTGTTTTTTTTCCTTGATGAACTCATTTAATCAGAAAATGAAAGGAGTCAATGGATACGGTGTTACTTCCGCTTTTAGAAAGTGACTTAAAACAAATTACTTTCTTCTACCCTTTCAGAGATAATCCTTGGAAATGCGGAATTGAAATAATTCAGGGGTAAAATATACATATATTTTTATTTTTAGTTAAAAATTCATAAATATATTATGTAGAATGCGAGTTCATAACAATTTTAAAAATTATCCTCCTACATTTTGAAACAATAAACAATATTGAACAATAAACGCAATAGCCATAGTTACCAAGCTGAGAAAACGTCAATGCTATTATGGGAATAAATTAGCTCAAATTATGTGTGCAACTATTAGTTTAAAGATTTTTTTAAATAGGTCAGAAAACATGAATCGGGTTCATTTTGAAAACACATATAATAATATTTATTAATTATTAGACCACCTTAAAATTATAAATTATCATCAGAATTATGTGTTTTTACGCAAGTACAGAACCAGATGATTCCGCAAAATGTCTATCAAACAATCTTCACTGGATACTACTTTTTCCAAAACTATTTATGTGTAAATGATTCAAGAATATATGATGCAGTCGGACTCCGATTTAACGAATTTCGGAATGTAACGGATCTCTCAGTTTTCTTATTTAACTGATGGCAAACCCTTCTATTTAACGAATAATTAACCCCTAATTAACGAATTAGTTCAACAGCTGAAATTTATTTTTACTAGTTTGTATTAGAAAAAAATTAATTTTGCTTAAAAATGCTATACATTTTTTTGTCTGGAACAGAAAAGCATTTTCCTTGTACGCATCAAGTTTTGACGGGAAAGGGAAGAAGCCATCATTAGACTATACACGTGCACAAAAGTCATGAGTGTAACCTATCCTGTGAGTTTTGAATAAGACAGGAAATCCCTTTCTTAATTCAACCCTCTAGACCAGAGAGAGAGTGATTCCCAAAGTGGTCTATATAGAGCTTCTTTTTTCTTTCATTTCAGCTTTTCTTTCCTGAGTTAAGTTAAAGAAGTTTAATACGGAAGGTCCCAAATTTTCTAAATTTGTCGCAGACATTCTGTCAGAACGTTTTACACTACGTTCAACATTTAAATGCCTTTTATTCTGATTTTGAAGTTAGGTTTGAGAATGATTTGACTATATATGGCAATACAGTAGGCAATGAATTCGTATAGTCATATTGAAAAAAAATGCCACATTACAATAGGGACTGATTGTAATAAACACTAACGAAGATCTTAAAGTTTAGAAACGGATGCCACAATTTTGGCTTTAAAAAGTCAAACCTGTTATTTGTCTCGACTTTTAGAATATCATGAGGAAGTTTTTTATTGCTTTTCCTAGTGTGAAGGAACTTCAGTGCTGTTGCCAATTTCCAAAAAAAAGGGAAAAATTGGACACTAACCGAGGAAATTTAAGGTTAAACCAAACAAGATTAATACTAACTGTTGAATATTTGATATTGTAGTGCTAGATATTCCTTCCTCCCTTTAAAATAATTTCTTTGTTGTTTAGTTAGTTTATTTAACAGTTGCATTTATTAACTAACTTTTAATTTAATTAATTAACATGTGCTTTTTAAATTTTAATCAGTATACTTCATTACAGTTAGAAAAAAATTTAATTCTTTTAAAGTAGGAGTAGTTGTCAAAAAGACATTTAAGTTGATAAATTTACAAAAATTCAATATTAATTAAGCAGGGGGTCTACCCCAAACCGAAAAAATAGCAAGGGGGTCTATGAGACAAAACAGTTTGGGAACCTCTGCTTTAGACAATGCAGGAAATATTTTAAGATTTTAACAATTACGTCAAAATGGACGAAGATTGCACAACTAAGAAAAGTCTTCAGTGCCCAACCAATTGGCAGACGAAGAAAGGGATCTAAGATCCAAATCTTAGATGGATTGATGGTCTAGTAAAAGATCTCCTAGTTTTGAGAACTAAGAATTGGATAACACTAGCAAAAAAAAAGGTTAGCCTGGAAAAGGCTTCTTGAGAAGGCCAAGGCCCACCCAGGGCTGTCGAGTCACTGAGGAAAAAGTAACGATTACGTTATATTTGAAGGCGGACTGCCTACCTATGCAACTAAAGTTGAGGGAATTGTTGATTTGTCGGAGAAATGAGTAGTGTTTCTGATGCTGAAATTTACAATAAAACTCCTATCAAAACTGTTCCATTTTCTAATGCTTTACATTGTTTTGAAACTGTTTAAACATACCCTTTGCAGATTGGTGTAAATTACGCCGTACTTTCTCTCTGAATAAAATTGTGAAAGAATCAAAAACACTGCCAAAATTCTATTAGTCAATATTTTAAAATTTCGAATTAATTAGTGCCTATTAATTAACTAATAGTAGTTTTAGCTGCCGAATAAAAAGTATGTAATTTCAAACTGTAGATATTTTTCGTGCAGAGGCTTATTATATAATTTTCAAAACATGAGTACGAAAAAATTTGCATTTTATTTGGACCCCAAAATAACAAATAATCCCGAATTACGGAAAGAAGAATTTGGTCGATTTCTTTAAGGTATCCGACTACCCTAAATCTGTAAATTTTGTCAAAAATTAACAAATTATTTTTATGATTTTATTTTATGGGCCATTTTATTAGCTTTATAAAAAATACCAAGTTTATCATTTTCCGTTTACTAGAACAAAAACTACAAGTGTTTTAGTAAAAGCGGATGCCATTACTTTTAGCAAGATGTCATACTTTAAAACGCGCTTTACTCGAAATGTGATCTTTTGAAAATAATCAAACGGGGTCAGCGATTGCTAAAAAAGTTTTGAACATAATTAACTGAAATTTTTTCTGTAAGTTCTGTATAATAGTAGAATTGTTTTAATCTTCAGATTTATCAATCACTGTTTTATTACAAAATTTACAGCTCCTTATGTGAATATAATCATTGTCTTTTTAAGCATTTTCATATAGTAACCGAGATAAAGTGCTCTAGTTTTTGTAAAAAAGAAAATATCTCTTATCCTGAAGGTCATTTCAAAATTGAATAATATAGCAACACATTAGATTGAAAAAATGAAAATTTGTTCATAAACCTTTGGTGCAAAATGGACCACGTTTATGCCATTTTTTGGCAATTTTTACCTATTTTGTCCCATTTTAGTAATAATAATTTATTTTTCTCTTCTTAATTTTAATACAGTTTTCTTAAAATGAACTAAACATATCTAAAAATAAAAAAAATCCTCATATCTCCTTTTTTTTTTAAAAAAAAATTTGTCGCAACCAGTTGGATACCTTAAATTGGGGTACGACTCTATGTCCATTCATTGATAAGCTTTATGAAACTATTAGGTACTTTCTTGAAAAAAATCCTTTAATATACAAATATAGTGCAAGGATGGAATTGATTGAAATGCATTTTAAAACTAAATTAAACTCAGTGGTGCAACTGTCCATGATGGCCCAAGGCTAACTGTATCCATCTCAGTTTTCGTGACTCTGGGTGCTGAGGTGCATGAGCAGAGGTTGCGGTTAGGTGGTCAGTCTGGGGCGAAACCCCCAGTGTTCAGTTCCCAAGCGAGATTGGTACTAATTTATCAACTCACTGAAGGGATGCAAGGCTGAGTCGACCTTGCCCAGTCCAGGGTTTGAACACCCTACCTGAGGCGATATGCTATGACTCTGTATCAAAAGATATTATAATATCATTAATGAAAAATTGACTTTTGAAATGATATTCAATTTTGGGTTAAAAAAATTATAATGCAGAGTTCTCAATCGAGATACACAACATGAAGTAATTACAAAGTTGTGTAAATAATAGATAATAATATTTTTTCTAGCACGAAAAGAAAATTAGGGAATTTTAATTTAAATAAAACAATTATTTCTTTTTTAGAAAAAATTGCCTATATTACTGAGGTTTATCTTTACTTCCAAAATAATTTTTATAAATTTTTCACATATAAAAAAAGAATTTTTAAAATTTTTTTGTCATGTAGATTTGATTAAAAAAGTAACACACACAGAAAGAAGTAATAGTTAAAAACAAAGTGAGATTTAAAAAATTATCGTTTCTCAGAACCCCTAAAGAAAATGAAATTTAAAAAAGAAGTTAATTCTGAAATATTTATCAATAACAACAAAATTCTATATAAGTAAGTTTTGACTTGATATAATGTATGTAACATTTTATTTTAGCGAGAGAAAAAAAATGCTACGGTCCTCATAAACGAATTTGTAAGTCAGGGAAACAAAAAATAAATGCAAAAAATAATTTTGGTTAATTTATAATTATTATGTTGATAATTGCCCCCAAATTTGAAAATGGAGTCAGTAGTGATGGGTTTCACTCTTACACCAGAGAGAAAATTTTATATTTATGTGTGACTTTTTTTATTTATTATTGCACTTAATGGTGTTTGCTGCTTTAAGTCAATTTGATTTGTCTACAATCAATTAAAAATAATGATAAATACGTAAAGAAAGTTTTTTTATAATACTTTCTACGGTGTGTTTTATATTTCTAAATCTGTTAAGGGATCTCAGAGGTGTTAATTTTGTCTCGAGAGCTGAAAATATGAACAATTTTCCAACAGATATAATTCTTAGAAATTCAAATTAAATAATTCAATATTTTACACAATGTTTATAAAGAAATGAGCTTTCAAAAAGGGGCAAAATGTTTAAAATATAATCGTAGTTTTTAAAATTATTAAGATAAGAAAATAAACATTTCTGTAATAGATATTTAGAAATGTTTACGTTGCGCATGCTACTTTCTAAAATATAGAATTTGGTGTATGAAACTTTACAGCATATGGAAATGTATCATGCTCTTTAAACCCTACACAATTTTAGTATTATATGTATCTTGTATTTCAATATTTAAAAAAATATTTAAATTTTTTAAAAAAATTAAAATGCAAATTTTACTTAAATTTTTTTTAATTCTTTTTATATAAAAATAAGCTATGCAATGTAATACAATATATTTAACTTTACAAATCAAATTATTGCTAGTAATTAGAGATACTTTTTTTAGAAAATATCATGCGCAAGGTAAATCTTAATTAATATTTCTTACAAAAATGCTTCTTATTTTCATATGCTTATAATTTTTAAAATAATGATTATATTTCAAACATTTGACACTTTTTTGAAGCGTCATTCCTTTCTAAATAATGCGTAAGGGAATAGAATTATTTAATTTTAACCTCAAATAATTGCATCTAATCAAAACTGTTCATATTTTCTTTTTTCTAGACAAAATTAGCACTCCTGAGACCTAATACCTGCAATCGCTTAAGAACATTAACTAAGAAGAATAATTATTAATTTTAGTAAATTGTGAGTAAAATATATAATTTTTTACAGCTATAACAATTAATACGATTCTAATGCTCAATTTTATTTTATCTTTAATGCTCAACTCAATACAATAATCAGATTCATTACATCCCAAAAACATAAATGCTCTCTTAAACTTAAAAGGATTGAAAATCCTCCACATACAATTTCATTCCAAATGTGCTTTAGAATGATTTTTCAGACTACAAGCGTCCCTCTAACACTTAAAAAATTCCTCAGAATATTTAACCTCAGCAAACACTCGAAAGATTCAATCCTTTTCACGAGAACGTGATTTTTCACTTCTTAAATCGCTTTGCAAATCGTGAAAGAGGATAATGCATTAAAGAAGAATACTCATTTAAATAGCAAACACATGCGATTCAATACAATGCGGCCTTTTTTGCTATTTCACTTTATGTATCATTGATGCGAGTGCTTAACTTTTTCTATTCCTTATTTCGTAACTTTGTTTTCGCTTTACGTGTGCTTATTCTTAAGACGAATAAACTTTAGAGAAACATTATGCATTTGGAGATATATATATCTTAAGCTCTTGTTTCTTCTTTTAACTTGAAAATAGAATTTCTTGTATCTTGTGTTCGTTGAAGAGGCAGAGTTCACGGAAAAAGAAGACCATATTTATATGCGCATTTTTAATACAAACAGAAACGAATACTTGAGTATTTGCATTTTTTTCGGGGGGGGGGTCTTAATATAGTTCTGGAGTTCTTAAGCTAAAATTTTCAGATCTGTGTGAAATTTTTTTGACAAAATAGATTGATGTTTCGAATTCCAGAACTGTAAGTAATCAGAAATTTAGAAAGATGAAAAAAAAAATTTTTTTGGAAATTTTAAAAGCTATTAACTGACTCAAGGCCATATGAGAGAAATTTCAATTTATACCTTTTATGAAACAGTATGTAATATAAACGAGGTGAGTAAAGATTGGCCTTTTTCACTCATAGGCAAATTCATATTATGTATTTTTTTAACTCTTATACTCAGTCGAAATGAAAATGTTAGGTTATTTTCAAAAAAAATCTTTTATTAAATAGATAAAAAGGGAAAAAATAACAATGTTAAACTATTTGTAACAAATGTCTTCTATTTCCTTATCGCTTTCACTGGCTGAATCGTCACTGGTCCATCCAGTAGCAGCGTCTTGAAATGTATCACCATATCCAAGACTTGGTGTTTTTGTATGACTCTAGCACCAACTTTGCACTGACAATACCACTCAATGTTTGGATTATGAACTATACCTGTTGTTATCCATATGTTATATACTTTTGAACTCTTGTGTGTCGTTATCTCAAATGGAGTCGAACAACTGAGGAATCTTCTCGATTTACGTAAAACCCTAATTGATTAAGGTGTTCGTGAGTGTACGACCAGCTTTGCTTAAGCTGATATATACCATGGGTTAAATATTGTAGTAGCTCTATCCTTGTAAATCGTAGGAAACCTGGAAGGTCAGGGTCACTTAACAAAGTTTATATCGCCCTTTTTCTTGCCCAGCCAATCCGTCTGGCCGATTCGCGGACAAGATATTTCGTTTCCTATCACCTCAACGCGCTCGTTGCACCAAAACAAATGGATGACAGTTTAAAAGCCTTATTTTTGTAGTATTCGAGAGACCAAAATTATAATGGTGCTTAAAGCGCTCAATATTTTTTTAAATGAAAGTTAGAAAAGGCCTTTAAAAAAACTTAACGAATTTGCCAAAATTGATGACTTTTTTATGTAACTTGCTATTTTTTTTTCTTAATTTTTTAGAATAAAGATTAATGCACCTAAAGTTCAAATAAGTTTAATGATATAGCTCCAATAAATATTTTGAATTTTTATAACTACCATGGGCAAAAACATGCCGATATTAACCTTTCTACAACTGTACAACTGTTCCCGGTAGTTATATTTAACAACTTAAAAATTATTTTTACTTACATTAGCGTGTTACTAAACATCACAGGAGTTTAAACACCATGTAAATTCATTCAAATTAATTTATTGAATTCCACTGACAGTTTTTATAAGTATATTTTTAACTCCTTCATACTTGGTGAAACTAATGCTGTACCAAACGTACCGCTTTTTTGAATGCCTCAGAAATTGATACTAGATGGTACATTCTCTGAACCACCACAGAGGTCCACCTCCTAGCAGTTGCTCAAGTTTCCAAAAGATGTCAGAAGATTATTGTTTGCAATGGATTTATGCAGTAGTTCATTCTTTAATCAGCTGTGAATCTGTTGAATGGTATTTTTTCGAAGTGACTGTGTTGTGTGCATTTTAAGTGTAAATGAAAGTGATTCTTGCGATATTTGATGCAAATTAGGTAAGTACATGCATTATGTAACAAAATAAGTCAGTATTAGAATAATTAGTTTCTCATATGCATTGCTAGTATGAAAATATGAGAGTCCAAAACATGTACCACCCCGCGATTGAAGGTCCTTTAAAAATACAAAATGCATTCGGCTTATTTTTTCGCAATAATGGACATGTTTATAGTGCCAGATAGATTTGTTTTATAACATTTTTTAATAATAATAAAAATAATATTCATTAAATATTAGTGCATGAAAATTATACAAATGTCCTCAATGAGCTATAGATCGTGTTCAGGAAAAAATAAATACAAATAATACACTTATTATATATGTTGACTAAATAAAAAGTAGGTAAAACAAAATAATGTATAGAATAGAATGTTTAAAATTAAAACTAACATTAGGTAAATTAGGACTAAACTAAAGTTAACCTTACAACATTAGATTAGGAAAAACTAAAAGTGTTTTAATATATTGGATGAATAACAGTATAAAACAGTGATTCCAATAGTAGTCTATATAGACCACCAGGGGTCTATAATGACCTGCAAGGGGTCCACACACAAGCAAAAAAATAATTTGGAGGTCTATGAGGCGTAAATGGGGGCTATGATATGGTTCTCATTGAACCAGATTAATCTTTAAGAAAAATTTGATTTAGAGGAAACCAGATTTTACCAATTTAACATTTGCTAAATTTAGTGAAGTTAATTTGTGGTTTAATGACAGCCTAAATTTAACTTAGACAAGGACGATTTCAGCATTTCTTTCCAAAATTAAGCTAAAGAAGTATAATATCGGGCGTTGCGAATTTTCTAAATTTGTCACAGATTGTCTGTTAGGACATTTTAACCTAGGTTAAACATTTAAATGCCCTTACTCAGATTTTGAAACTAGGTTTGACATTGCTTTTTTCAATTCCTACTATTAGTTTACATTCTCCTTATATATTTATTTATCTTGTTCAAATTTTTAATCATTAATAAAATAATTTCTAGTCATCCATTCAAGTTCAAATACATTTTTTTAACTTGTAACTAACTAGTATGGTCCGGCGTTGCACGGGCTTCTCTACTTTTATAAATTTTCCCTTCCCTTCACAAAATCAGCATGACCAATATTCTTTTTCGAAATTACTTTGACTTCTATGTTTATTTCCCCTCCGCTAAGCCCGGCTTTTACCGAGTGTATAACTTAATCCCCATGAGAACTTCCTCTTTCCTTCATGACGCCAGAACTTCTGAGTGGGTGTGTACGCGTACGATGTGAGTGCATGGCCCGGCATCGCTCGAGCTTTCTCGTTTAATATTTTCCCTACTAATAATAAATTTAAACAATAAAAATAAGACTATTTTGATGCTTGAGTGAAAAAAAAGTCATCATTTTTTAATAATAGATAGTTTTTAGGAATCTAAAATAATAAAATAATTTTTTAGGTTTTCATTAATCAATCAAACGTTACTTACAGTTAGCTTAAAAATGTCTCTAGAACGTATTTTTATACAAAATAATAGGCGATATACTTTTGTGAAAACTTAGGTGTCGTCCTCGTTTCTTGACCATGGATGAAAATTTCGAGGTCCGTCTCCGAAAACCCTCGAATAGGCGTACAGTGAGAATTTAAAAACCACTCACTAACTTTTCAATTTTTTCGTTGCAATTTTTTAGTCCCCGGAAACGAAAATGTAGCCTTTTTTAAAAAATGTTTGTATGTTGAAAAAAGACAGAAAAGTAGAAATTTTTCAAATTACAAAATTTCACTACTATTTTAAATTTTGAAGTAAAATTGTGAGGATTTTTTGAAATATTTGACACACGGGCAAAAAGTTTCATGCAATTATCTTTATAAAAGAAGAAATTATTAAATGATTGATTTAAGTTTTTTGAGTGTTTTATTAAAATTTGTTCAAAAAAGTGTTTGGCTTTTTATTTTTTAAATCACTGATTCTAAAAGTTTTAAAAATCATTTTTATTTAAAGGTAACGATATTGAGTCATTTTAGAAAAAATCATAAAATATGCAAAATATCATTGTTTTGTAAAAAAAAAGAATTTACAATTCTTAAAAAAAAGATAGTTTTTGGCATTTTATTTTTTTAATCATTAATTCTAAATGATCAGTGAACTTTTTAAAAATCATTTTCATTTAAATGCATCGATATTTATTCATTTTAGAAGAAATTATGAAATATGCAAAGTATTATTGTTTTGAAAAATAATCCGAATCGTGACGAAATAAATGATGTTTGGTATTTAATTTATTCAATCACTGATTTTAAAAGAGGAAAGTAAGAACTTTTTTAGTTCAATGGTTTACTTATCATAATTATAAGAAATCCTTACGTAACGATTGAAAAATTTTGATTAATGATTTACAGAAAACAATACTTTTTTTCTTAAAAAAAATGTTTATTTAAAGCAACAAAGAAAATGTTCTGATATAATATATTACAAAAAACCAAGCATATTTCATTGTTTTAACAATAATTATTTTCTTAAGAGCTTAAAATAATACAAGGGTTTTGTGTGTATGTGGGGTATTTTCATTTACAATCAATCGTTATATACTGGTAGTTTAGGTATAGTCTCAGAAAACTATAATCTCTAGTTTTATCAAAGAAAAAAACAGATTATGCAATGTTATCATTACATAATTAATCTAGTAATGAATAATAGAAAAATATATTGCTTTAGTTTCTTAAAATATATATTATTTTAAATCCATTTTCTAGAAAAATAAATACAAAAGTTGTCACCGTTAATTATTGAAAGGACTATTCCTTTATTCATTGCGGTTTTTTTTTAATGTTAGATTAAAAATATATAAGAATAAAAACGTCTGGAAATTTATTACATTCATTGTATAAAATCATTCAAAAAGAAAATAATACTATGTGACTAAAATATATTTCAGAATTATATTGTTTTAAGGTATTTTATTCCACTTTTCCTAAAAAAGTGGAATAAAATATATCTTACATAAATATAAAATATATCTCATTCTTTAAGAATGAGGAAAACTGTCAGTTATAAAAAAATAAAACCTAGAACACTTTAAAACAGTTATTTGTAATTAATTAAATACTACTATCGATAGCAAATAACTTTAGCCATGAGAGAGAGCATGTAATATAAATTATAGTTTAAAAAAACTAAAAAATGCGCTTTTATATTGAATCGAACTAAAAAGTAGAAAAATAATTCTTAGTATAAGAATAAAATGATTAGCGAGAAAATTAATGTCATTGAGGTAAGAGCGTGGGGTGCTTTATATTAATTGTTATAATTTCTTACTATTTCTATTCCGAAATGCTGAGTTAGTGTAAAAATGTAGTACAAAGCACCCCACGCTTTTACCCCAATGACATTAGTTTTCTCGTTAATCACCTTACTCCTTCAGTCAAAAGGTAGTATTCGGTCGAGCCTATTTGTGCGATTGTAAGTCAAGCACATTTATTTGTTTTAGGTTATTGTTTGCATGAATATTTGACAAGGTATATGCTATGTACAGTCTACTTTTAAGGGTCATAGGGGGGGCCTACATGTGTGTAGGAGTCTAGGACCTACTTTTGAACAGAGGTTAAGAGCATAGTTTTGAGTAGGGAACGAGGGCTTACATTTGAGTAGTGGTTTAGGACCTATTGTAGAGTTGGGGCCCAGGGCCTCAAGAAGTCTTGAGACGTCCCTGATTCGAAGTCATTAATGCGTGAGTGAGATTTCGAAACTCGTTACTATCATTAGCGTATTTTTATAAAATCTCCATATGTTTTGTTCGTAAAAATGGGGAATTTTTCACCCATAGTTTTTAACTTATCTCTATAATTAGGTTTGATCTTGAGCGTCATTGCTCTCTATGTTATACATTTGTTGACAGTGTCAAAAGAATCCTAATGAAGTACTACATAGGCCACAAACTTCTGGTCCAAATTCAACCAAAAGAATAATCAACAAGTGTTGTTTAGCAAACTCTTTCATGGTCCAAAATGGCCACAAGAGATAGAGCTGTGGCTAATTTTTGAATCACCACTAGCCAAGACTGCCTATCCAAGCATCTAAACATGATAGGCATTGCTCAGAGTCCTCTTTGTAATCTCAAATGAAGAAATGCAAGCCATTCATTTGGCACGCTGCTGTGCACTCAGCTCTGGATTTATGTGTAGTAGATATTGGGAGGCCAGACATAAAATGTGCACAAATGTAGACTATACTGTTGACTTGTGTTCATTTTCTTATTTTTTATGTATTTAGATTTTTGTTTCTTTTTTTTTTATCAATATGCTATGTTTCTCATTTTGTTGCAGTTGTCTTGTAATCCGTCATTGTACATAAAAAAATTTGTCGGCTAGAAATAACTATATTATTCGAAATAAATTTGAATTCAAGTTTTGTTGTAATTTGTGCAAAAAAGTTTCATAAGAAAGAAGTGTATTTATGTGTTAAAGAAAACAATAAAAATTAAAATTAAGGTTTGGTAAAAATTCACATTTGTAATGATTAAGGAATATTTCTCCCAGCCGATAAGATTTTTTTAGGCCCGATTAGGTCCGAAATTATACATAATTTAAAACGCAAATTATATTCATAAAATTTTTCAAATCAAGACATAATAAAGGTGATTCGCACTTTATGAACATGATTTTGATAGTTAATTTTTATCCATAAATACATTATTTTTTGTGACAATTTATTTCTGTCTGATAGCTATTATTCTTAACAATAGCTCTAGTTCGAAGTTTTCATGAAAGTAAACTTTTTCATAATAGTTCCATGCAAATTTTATTTTATTCTACTTGAACCGTTTTCCAAAATCCATTCAGTGCTTTTGGCTTGACCATGGCTCAAAATTTCTAGGTCTGTCACCAAAAGCCCTCGTGTAGCTCGTGTTAATATTCACTCTCTCACACTCAGTGTTCTTGGTTGCCGTTTTCCAAAAGCTCGTTTTAACAAGCTGAAATCACAGATGTCTACTGGAGAAGCGTCACGTGATTTTAAATGTATTTTATGAAATGCGATATATTTTATTCCTGTTTCTGATTCTTTCTTTGTAAATAAGTGGCAGTTAACTTAGACATCCAACTAGAAGCTTTGTTCATATGAAGCTCATATTTATCAATGCCCTTTCCATATAAGGCTGGAATATCTTCTTCAAAAATTGGTTCTAAAATATCCTGCTAATAGTACAATGAATTAATTTTGGCTTTTGTGGAGACTTCTTTGATATTTAATTTGTCACTGTAAGAAAAACCTGCAACTGTCATGAATCCCTTTGGGAAATTTATTGCACACTGATGAAGCTATTTCGTACGGTCATTCCTGTCAGTTGAGCAATAGAAAATTGATCTTCTTTTATTACAGTTACGCCTCATCAAGTAATACCAAAAAATTTCCATTTTTTTTAACAGCTAGATGTTTTTTATATAATTTTCTACAATTTACTCTCTTTCCGCAATATGTTTCAAAAAAGGAGATATACTTTGAGTTTAAACATTTTTTTTTTATTTTAAACCTTAATGAATGATTTTAATTACAGCGAGGAAAGATATTCCTAGTTTCAATGCAGTGAATTTTTAGTCAGCGAATTTTCTTTTAGGATCAGAGACTTCACTTTTTTGATAGTTGTCTGCGTTTGAACAGTCTTATGATGACGTTTCGAGGTCATGTTTTCATTTTTACTTTCAGAAAGACGTTTTTCCTGTCAAATTTAATATATTATAAATACTTTTTGTTGAAAGGAAATAACTGAGATTTTTACTCTACTTTATAATTTGTTGATACGAATATTTCTCCTCAGAACGGGCAGTTATGTAACCTTCGAGCCAAATATCAATTTTGGAAGCCATTTTTAAAATAAATATTTTATTTTACATTCCAATAAAAAGAAAATATTAGCAGATGATTATTCTGAAGTTGCCAAATTTTTATCTCAAAATGCAAACGAGAAAATGAATTACAAAATCGGTTTCATAAAGGGAGAACGACCTTCTATATTCCTGAAAAATTGAAGGTTTTACTTATTGTTTCTTTTAAATAATGAATGAACTAACAAAAAAAATAAAAAGTATTAACTTCAATCGCGAGAATCATAATAAATAAAATAAAGAATGGTATAAAAAAGAATAATTTTAATTGAAAATGAAAATTTAATTGCAGTTTTCTATATTTTAACATTGAAATAATTTAATAGATTCATTAGAAAAAAATTGATATTTTACTGGAGCAAAAATAATAATAATAATAACAATTTAATAACGAACTTAAATATTTCATTTCTGAAAAAAACTTAAAATTTTATAAAAGCAAAAAATTATTTTTATGGGATTACTTTTCAAATGAGCTCGTTTGATAAGTTTGTATTTCAACCTAAAAAGGTTTAGTATATAAATAATGCTAAATTTGTATTTTAACTCTTGGCTTTCACCAAATCACAAAACAATGCTTCTTATTATAAAATTGACTGAAAAAAAAATTTGTACTAAGTGACGAAAATATCAGTGAATTTGAAACATTAAAAAACCCCATTATTTTAGTTTTACAACCACGTGGTTTCATTTTGTCCATTAAATATACCACTAAAAAAAGTTTAACTATTTAATCAACTAATGTTTTAATTTTCTTTCGTTGTCTTTTTAACACTTTTCAGAACAAATAAAATGCTTTCATTTTTTTTTTCGCTATTTAAATTACTTCATTGTTTAAGCAAAAACTTCCAAAAAAAACCTGTTTTTATTCTTGCAAAAAGAAGTCTTCTCTTGAAAAATTAAAAATATATATATATATATCATAATTATTTTTAAATATTTTTTTTACATTTAAATGAAATGGATTTTCTTCCTTTTTTCGTCAAACAAATGTTAATGAAATGCAATAAAACATAAAGAAATTCTAATTCTAAAAAAAATTTAATGCTGTTTACCATTTGTCTTTTTTTATTTATACTAAGAAATAAAGAGCGCAACATACGATTCCAATTTTTATGGCAATCCTTACCATAAAACGGAAGTGAAAAAAGTTCCGCGAAAGTCTCTTTTTCATTCCCATCTGCAATGATGCAGCATCCTACAAAATGCTTTTTTTACATCCCTGTTTCCTTTTGTGCAGCAAAATTACGACCGTACTTCGGAATTGAAGTTCTTTGTTGAAACCTTCCACTTAAATATGAAGAGTTTCTCGTCTTGGTTCTTTGTGCAACACCTTTAAACAAACGGATTTTTATTTCTTTTAAGAAAAAGTTGTGACTGTATTTAAACATGATTTTTTTTGAAGCATCTGTCTGCTTCCAGAGGTTCAATACTGCAAAAGATTTCGAAATAATATTTTTTAATTAGAAATATTTAAATAAAAAAAACTAGGGGGGTGGACCAATACCGATTCTACAAATAATACAACTGTTCATACACATTGCTCAAATTATAAAAGTGTAATTTACTCGGTAGTGCATCACGCTTCCATACCACAGGTCCTAGGTTAAAATCCGGGCTGTGTGGGCAAGGTCTACTCAGTCTTTCATCCCTTCAGTGGGTTATAAAAGAGTATCAAACTTGCTTGGAACTTAACACTGGTGGCTTCACATCAGACTGTCCACTTGACCGGAACATCTGCTCTTGCATCTCAAGGCCCAAAGTCAAGTGTACTGATATGAGCACATTAGGCCTTGGGCCTCATGGCTTTTCAGCCACTAAGTTAATTCACATGTATTATGTAGTTCAAAAATATTCATAACCAAAAAATATTATTTAAAAAATATCCTGGCGCCATCTGTTGCAGCTTATCTTAACTACTTCAAAAATGCATCAATGCATCAAGAAATACTGTTTTTAATGTAGAAAGATCACATTAAATCGAGAATTGTGTCATGAGTTAAAAGACTAAAATCATGAAATTTTTGAAATAAATAATTTTTACCGAAAAACACAATTAAGATAATACTAGTTTAAAGCTGTATTTTACGTATATTTGGTTTTGAATATTTTATATCTAACCATTCTAAAAAAAAAACTCGGAAATGGTTGAAGTCTGAAAATCAAATAAAGATATATGAATAGTAGTGTTACAATATTAAAATGTTCTTACTTACAAAAATAATACTTTTTAAACTTTGTTCAATTTTAGTACTAAGTATTAATGCTGCTTTTTATTATTTTTTTTTATTCATTAATGTATTTTTAAGATCACATTAAATTGAAAATGGTGTCATGTGTTAAGAGACTAAAATTATCAAACTTTTGAAATAAATATTTTTTGAAAAACAAGTAAGATATAATATTAATTTAAAACTTTGTTTTACGCATATTTAGTTTTGAATGTTTTGTATCTAACCATTCTAAACACAACTCGGAAATGGTCAAATTCTGAAAATCAAATAAAGATATCTGAATAATTGTGTTACAGTATTAAAAAGTTCTTACTTATAAAAATATAACTGTTTAAAATTTGTTCAATTTTAATACTAAGTATTAATGCTGCTGTTTATGTTTTTTTATTCATTAATGTAGATTTAATACATATTTATTATCGTTTATCATTTATATAGCTATTATACGCTATGGATAGTAAATATACTTGTGACTTAATATTCCATTTTAATATTTATATATTTAAGGGGTCACACATTTTACGATTTTAATACATATACCCAAAAATTCTTAATTTATGGATTTTCAAAAAAATTTGGTTGTTTCATATGTGTGTATACAATGTAAAATAGATTTTGTGCTCAAGATTTCATAAAAAGCTAGGCATTTAGTTTTTTAAGGAAAAATTTGTGAAGTGATTTTAAAATGCTACTCCTCCAACAAAAATTTACGTACACGCATGAAACTTGATTGACACAAAAATGAAGACAAAACTAGTTATTTTATCTCTCTGAGATAAGTAAGTTTAAAGTTTTGATTTGCCATAGAGATGTGAATAAAAGCTAACGCAAAAGCTGTAATAATTCTGTATTTTTTAAGTTTAGAGCTTTCAAATTTTGTGAAGTTATAGAAAAGTATATAAAGAATAATTTTAAGGCAAGAAAATTACATTTGTTTTTGGACCAATTTTTGTCAATGGAATCGTACTGTGTTCCTATAATATACACTATCTCAAAAACTAATCAATAAAAAGAAACAAATATTCAAAACGTAGAATGTGTTCTTTATTTAAATCAATTTGATATTTTCTCACAAAAAAATTTATTCTCGATCACGATATATAAAGACCTAAAAATACTGCGGGTATTATACTTTAATAAGCATTGCCATGGTTTAATATCAAGATCTAACTTTCAAATTGTTTTGAAAAAAGAGTAACAAAGGAATGTATTAGAGCTCTCTTATTTGAATAGAAAAAGTGCG
This sequence comes from Trichonephila clavata, assembly GCA_019973975.1. Taxonomy (NCBI): domain Eukaryota; kingdom Metazoa; phylum Arthropoda; class Arachnida; order Araneae; family Nephilidae; genus Trichonephila; species Trichonephila clavata. The sequence goes on from BMAO01014281.1 coordinate 118,473, forward strand.
TTTCCTCTACCACAAGTTTTTTAATACTATTTAGATTTAACTTACGTTTTCTTGAATTTTGTGCTATCTTTTACCTTCAGTGTGCATTAACTTCTGAAAATGTAAGCCTTGGAAGAGCATTATGCATTCACAGACATATATTTCCGAAACGTTTCTTTGTTTTTTTTTCAATTAAAATAGATCATGCAAATGCTTGCATTTTTTTACACCTAGATAAAAACGAAGCTCCAAGGAAAAGGAATCGCAATTGTATGCGCATATTTAAGAGAAACCTCATATGTCTCTGTCTTTTTGAATGTATTTTTTCAAACCAGTAATTTACCGGACTAAACGTAAACATTCATCACAAAAATTGCTTAAATTTAAAGTTTTGTATTGATTTTTTATTTATTCATTTATTTTTGGAAAATACTACACATTTTTCAATTCCTACTATTAGTTCACACTCTCTTTATATTTATATATATATATATCTTGTTCAAATTTTCAATCGTTAATAAAATGCATTTTAAAGCACTCAATTGAGCTGAAATTTTATATACACGATTATTTTAAATTACAGAACAGTAATTTAATTATAATTAATAAAAATTATTTGATTAAAACTAATTTCTCAAAAATTACAAATACAGCCCTTTGACATAATTTTTACGACTTGTGTCAAAACTAGAAAAGGTTTTTTTCTCACATTTTAAAGCACACATTTGAGCTGAAATTTTCTATACACTATTTTTTGGGTAACAATATGATAATTAAATTATTTAATTAAAATAATATGACACAGAAATTAATTTTTTAAGCAATTACAGGTACAGTCAGGTTGGCTTCATTTTCAGCTACTTGGGTCAAAACTTAAAAAGATTTTTTTTTTCCTCACGTTTTAAAGCATTCAGTTGAATTTAAATTTTACATGCACGATTGTTTTGGATGATAATGCGATACTTTAATGGTAATTAAAAAATATTAATTGTCACTTAATGTTGTGATTATGTCATATGTATATACATATTTATACTAATTGTAACTATTTAATAAAAAGTAGCTAAAATAATTTTTTTTGTTGTTGATCTAAGTAGGAATTGACTTAATTTTTTTTTTATATTACTTGATTTGTAAGTTGACTACACAACAAAGTGAAATAGACATAGACCAGCAAGTATAAGTAATTCTAATTACGGTCGAACCTCTATATTACGAACCTCGATATTGCGAATTTTTCTGTAAGTCGAACTCTTTCCTGGAACCAAGAACACTTCAAAATTTTTTTGGCAAAATAACCTCCCAATAACGAAGTGCATTTTCTATATAAAGAACTTAATCTCTTGTGTGATTAAATTTTTTTCTTCTCATTTTTGAAGTATTTCTGAACATTTCAAGTCATTCTCTCTCTTAGCACATTTTATGGTAACCATGAATCTTGAATTGGTTTTATTAGGTGCCTAACTCGTCGAGAACAATAGAATCTTCAGCATTTCATCCCCCTTGCCCAGTTCACTGGAAACATCCTTGATATCCTCTTTCAACCTCAATAGAGTCTCGAGTCCTTGAACCACTCTTCGTTCTTTTGTAGTGTTGATCAGTCGTACTGGTAACTTCGTTTCTTCTTACTCATGAATGTCAAAACGTATGTGCTTGAATTTAATTCTTCTAGAAGGGAATAAAGGCGTCAAGAAAATTTTCTTGCAGTTTTCTTTCTTTCTTTTTTTGATAGGTATGATATACAAAATAAATATATATTAATTTACAAAAAGGTGTGAATAATCATTTTTTTAATATACAGTTTTTAAGAATTTAAAATTTGTTTTATGAGGTTTATAAAGAAAATTAAAAGATGAACTTCTTTATAGCGAACTTTTTTTCGAGATTTAGCGACTTCGTTAAATAAAGGTCCGACTGTATATGAAATGGAATTACATGGCTTACTCATGCATGCATTTTAAAATTTCTTGTGGGACATCCCTATACAAATAAACGCGCGTCTAAAACACAGTAACTTCAAGGTTGTCATTCCATTCAGGATCAGTATATTCATTATTTTCACTCTTATTAATAATTTTTCTTAGGAAGTGGTAAGGAATCAATAAAATGGTATATATATAAGCAACTGTATTTAAGTGGGAAGATTGATCTGTATAGTTATCAGAAACCCAGCTTTTTTATCATTTCTTGCTTTAGGTTTGGTATGGAAATGGAAGGGAAGATAATGCATGAGAAAGTTTATTCAAGGACCATGAAAAATTTTTCGGTATTGAATTTCATACGTGAATATGTAAGGCAAAAAAAAAATAATTTGGGAGTATAATTTAATTATTATCATATACGGACGTATTTATATGTACAGTGGAAATATTCTCAAAAATGGGAATGCCTCTAAAATAATTTTAATGCCATTCTGGTTCAAATTTCTCATATTGATTTGCAGTGGGTGCTCAAATTAATGTGGGCACAAATAAAAATTTATATGACGTATCAGAAATAAAATTTGTAAAAAAAAAAATTTCTACTTTTGCATAATTTTGAATATTTATGTTTAAAAATAGGTTCACTTAGGAAACACATCACACACAAAAGAAATAGTGAACAGCTAAATCAATCACAATAAATAATTAATATTGTACTTTATTAATATGCAGCCATATTTTCTTTGGTTTTTCTCAGTGTTCTTCCTATACACCAGGGGTCGACAACCTATGGCACGCGGTACAATTTTCAGTAACATCTAGCACTCCTCTCACATTTGTCAATGTGTAAGTGGGTGATGATTGATAAATCTGTGAAGACCTTAATTAACAAACATTTTCAGAATTACGGACATTTACGGAAATACGAAAAAATCTGAAAAATAAATCCAAAGATAAATCTACAGCTTTTTTGTCAATTATTGAATGTCATTGTTGGAGAGATTTAATTGCTTGAAGAGAGAAAACAGTATGTACTCTGCTTTTGGTTCTTCTACATCTCAAAGTAAAAAAATCCTTCCTCATTTAAAAAATATTTTCACATTCCGCAAAGAAATTGTTTAGCAACTGAATGCTAAGAATTGTGACAAATTAAAAGTCACACATTTTACCCCTGATTTTGCGATATGAAAGGAAAGTAGAACGGTGCTAGCACTAGATTCACACATTAAAATTTTTATTTATCTTTTTATTTAACTATAAAGGAGAAAAATACTTATATTTTATAATGCCTTTTTTTATTTTAATAAATATGTTTAAAAAGTACTTAACATATGTACAATTTTATTATTTTTATTTTGTTAAGAAAATAATTATTTTGTATGATGTTTATTTTTATGTTAGAAATATATCTTTAAATGATGCAAAATTAATACTTAGTAAAACTGTAAAAATTTACATTATTGACCTCTTTTCTCTAACTCTGCATGCACTTTCGCAGGAACAGAAATATTTCAAACATGTCCTACAGTATGGTACGCTAAAACGTACTGGTAGATTGGTTTGGCATGTCAGAGCTAAAAGCTTGCCGATCCGTGCAATACACTGTTTTACACATTATTTTATTTGAGGATTGTGATTCAATAAATTTATTAAAAATTCCATTTTGTGTTATTTAGTTGTTGTTTGTGATTTTCCACATATTTTCAATTAGATTCATATTCCAATAATTACTTGATCTTGTGAAAACTCCTATCTTCTTGCTTGCTCTAAGAATTTTGTAATACCTCACTACATAATCACGAACATAACAAGTCTTCGCCACTACGTAACTATTCTCGAAGATGGGACATCAAAACAGTACTTGATATTCCTCAGGGTTGTTTTTAAATCACAATTTCTTACACCGCATTAGAGCGTTCAACACTTTTGAAACTAATTACAGACCGCATATTAGTTTTGGTGGGATTCTTTCGACAATACAGTCAGAATACCACTGTACAAGAGTTCTTTTATTTGACAGTATTTCAAACATAGCTCGTCAGAGAAACTTACCTGAAACTTACAATGTTAATGCTTGATAGAACGAAAAAAAACAGAAGTAATCCTTATATCTTAATTTATTCTCGTCCTCGATACTCTCGAGACCAGGAAAGACGTTTTTCCGCCAGAGTCTGTGTAAATTTCGGCTTAGTTACCGGAGGATGAGATGTGTGACTTTTTCATCTGTTAGCCTTTTCTTTTTGAAAATGTAATCCTAGTTTCTTGAACCAGCACCATTCGCCTTGTAACAGTTCATTTCCATTTTTAAAGTGAGTATTCCTAGCTAATCTATTAGAACGAGACATTGTTATCCTTTTACTACTACAATTGTCTTTTCGTTACCTAGAAAGCTTCGCATTTTTTAAATCTAAATTAACGTTTATTTTGCTTATAATGGATTTGGGAGCATTTGAAATATCTGCTATCTTCTTTTGAGTATGATCTGTTAAAAAAAAGCGTTTTAATTTCGGAGTTTTTCCATGGAAAATAATTTAACTCGATTCATAACTGCATAGCTGTTAAATTTGAAAATTTTGGATAAAAAAAGGAAAATTTCTTATGGAAAAGGTTCTTACTGACTAACAGTTAAAGAGAGACTCTGAAGCGAGCTTAACATGCAGAGCCAGCAGAATGGTTTGATTGAATTTTGCGAGAGGTCTATGTCAAGGATTCTTCTTATACTAATACTGAAGTAAAAATGTTATTATTTCAACTAAACTGACATCTAATTAAAAAATTATTTTCATGATATAGAGTTAATTTACATACAAATTACAGTCCCGCATGATATGAAACATTTATGATTGCTTCAAGTGTACTTTAAAAACCAAAACATAAAAGTTCGCTACCATTAACCTTCATAAGGAATCTACTTTAGATTATTTTGAAGTATTCATTTTTTTCATTTTAAACATTGCAGATTTTTATTTATTCACCAAATTGTTTAAAAGGACCATTTTAACTGATCTAACGTTTAATCAAAAAATAATTCGAAAAAGTTAATAAAAAGAGAAAATTCGAAAGCAGCCAAATTACCAAACAGATTTTTAACAATTCTATTACATTAAAATGCCCTTAAAATTAAGATTTTACTAGATTTAATCCGAAAGTAAAAATAAATTTATATCACTTCTGAGCATTACAATCCGAAAGGTCATAAAATTGTTAAACTTGTTGCTCTACAAAGAGAGCTCTGTCTCCTATTGAAAATAATGTATCACATGTCGTATGTCGAGGACGGAGCAGGTACATTGCGTTGGACGTTATTGCAAATTGCTGAATTGATTTATCTATCTATCTATGTATATATATATATATGCAAGGATAATTAAATTAAATTCCCTATATAACACTTAACTTTTATCTTCCGTTATATCTTGAAGTCTTAAATTAAACACCCAATTATTTCTCCGAACAGATAGTCCAAACAAAACACTTCTAGTGCCCGATTATTATTTTTATAGCCCATATGTCATGCTTAACTTTCAAGTATAGATTCTAAACAACAAGGGTACTTAACACATCTGGGCATAAGTGGTAAAGCTACTTAGACTTCACTTGGCTCTGTTTTCCCTCAGTGTAAGATCTGTCGATTGCTCGCTAATAAAAACGTTTTTTTTTCCTAAAAAAAAAAGTTTGGTGTTGACTTGAAACTCGACATATATATTTACGATGGAAAGTCAAAAGGTAAAAGGGCTTCTTCAGTTTCTCTTTTCTAGGTTTGACAAAAGCGCTAGTATCCTATCGCTGAATAAGGTGTGTAGTCGGCAGTACTTCTATACAATGGGTCGCTCGTTTTCCCTCGTAGTTGTTGTGGTGTAGTAGATCGTTCAACATGGCAGTTCCATTGTCGATCTGCGCCAAGGTGGAAAGGAGGACAGTGAATTTCTTTTTGTTTGCGGAAGGTGCGAAACCTGCAGAAATATTTCGTAGCATGCAAGCCCAATAAGGTGGCAGCTGTTTATCACGAAGCAGGAACTACGAACGCATGAGGAGCTTCAAACAGGGAAGATCTTATTTATATGAAGGCGAAGATTGGGCATTCCAACGAAGTAAGGCACTGAGGGGCGTAGTCGTTAAAGGTATAGTGATGGAAGAGATGACTAGTATCCAGCGCAAATATCACACCTCCTGGAAACAAAAAGCTAATTATTGTCCTTCTCTCCTCCTTGGTGCAGATCGCCAATGCAGCTACCACGTTGAATGGTCACCTACATTCCAATGACTACGAGGAAAGACGAGTGGCACCTTGTATTGAAGTGTTGCCAACTGTCCTTCATTCAGCGATATACGCTAGCGCTGTTGTTAAGCCTTGTAAAGAAAAAATTGCAAAGGTCCTCTTACTTTTTGACTTTTCCTCGTACATATATGTGTGTGTGTAATATTTATATTAATTCAGTACATTTAACCTAATTAAAATAAAGCATCAGACAAGAAAACAGCGAAATATAAAGGATAGGTTAATTAAGATAACTATTGTAATACATAAGCGAGTTCTAAGGATTAAAATGCAGGACTAAAGATGTTCCCAGCCTTTCTCTTTAATTTCTAGTGTTACTGAGCAGAAATACAATTTAGAAAAAAATCTAGTTAAAAAATGTGTTGTGTTGGTATATATTAATATAAAAAGTACAAAAATTAACTTAAAATATATAAAAATCAAAATATCCTAAGGGTATTATAATAGTTATTTATTTACCTTACTTTGTAATCATTATGTGTAGAAATAACAAAATACAGCATTTTTCAAAATGAGGAGTTTTCAATAATCCTTCAGGTAATAAGCAGTGTAGTATGTGTAGAAAAAATAAGCAATATAGTTGTAAAAATATAACTAATTAAAAAGATAGAAAGTGTGTTCACTATCAAAACTATATAAAAAAAGAACTTCATTTCTAAATTTATCGGAGTAATCTATATAATTATTGAAATGAACATAAATATATTAACAGCAAAAGTACTGGTGAGAAAATAATATATTTACTATTAAACAGTTGTTCTATTTGAACATTTTATATTATTGTGGCTGATTTTTTAATTTTAAATATTATTATTTTCATAATGTCTATTTTAAAAAAAACGTGCTTATCTACTTCTATATAACTTCTGTTTTGCATTGAATATATATATTTATTGATGTTCTCCTTAATAAGTGTGTTGGAGAGGAAGGCAAGCCAATATTAAAGCATTTGGAAAAAAATTGCACTAATTTTTATCAGAAAAGAATGTGCTAAATAAAAAGAAGGGTTTCCGTGAACTTGCTAGAAATTAATATGTTCTAAAAGGAATCTTTTCTTTGGAATTCTCCCGAACCACAATCCTGTCGATCCTCCTACAGCTATCACAATTGAAATAATCTATGTAATTGAAATGAAACTAAATGTTAACAATAAAGATACCGATGGGAAAATAAATGTTATACTCGTGGATATTTTTTAAGATAAGGAGACGTATTTTTACTCAGAAATGAATAAAAAAAGAACCAAACTACAAAAGTGTAGGACAAAGAACATTCTGTTATGAACCATACTTTCAATTATTGAAATGATAAACTATTGAAAATATTTTACCATCGTGGGAAAAATAATTGTAAGGATATATAAACAGAGAGAGATAAAGAATCCGATGTGCTTTCTTTGTTCATTTAATTTTTATAGCACAGAAATACAAATTCCATTTATTATTTTTATCCATTTAATTTGAACCGCACATTTAAAGAAATTTATTTTCAAGGGGAATGCTCAGGTAATAAATGCTTAAACATTCGAACAACTGAAATTTCATTTATAAATTCATTTTTATAAACTCCAATGCATAGGTTAAAAACCAATTTCTATAGTTTCCTATTTTTTGAAATGAAGAAAAAAAGTTTTTTATAATATTTTTTTTTTTTTTTGAAAAATACATTCTATTTTCAGATACGATTCATATATTAGGCATATTGCACTCTAGAGAATTAAAGAACGTATGATATATTTTATTTTGATGCTTTTTAATTTTTGATTAATGTTCCAAATTGTAGTTTTTGATATTTAAACTGAGACACAGTCATATTTCGATGGAATGTTTTTCTTTCCTTCTACGAAAAACCTAAATGAAGTATGTAATATAAATATAAGTCTAAAATCGACTCTCTTAATACGTGGGTTTTATTCATTTGGGTTTATTTCGATCATGTAAATCAGGGGTCTTCAAATTTTTTTAACTCATGGAACCCTTTGAACTTGAGGTTATTTACGTGGAACACCTAGAACTAGAAAATGCTTTCGTGGAACCCCATTCTATATACATACTTAGAAGAATATGTCCCAAAATGATAATTAAAGTAGATCAACATATTATAGATACTTTATGTAAAGTAATTTAAAAAAGTAATTCATTTAATATTAAAAAATTCTATTCTAATTTTTTTATATAATATACTCATTAGTACTATTAATTTATGATTCATGTGTCACCTATACCCTTGCATTATATTTAGTAACTGGAATATGTGCTTGTTTTTTTCACACAAACTGACTCAAAAGTCCAAGTCTATTGAGATTAAAAATAATTGCATTACGTATTCTGAGTTTTTTTTTATTTGTTTTCATTCTTTGTTTTGTAGCACAACTCACATTGAGAAATATATTTCACTTAAACACAATTTTTGAATGGCATTAAAATGTTTATAGCTGTGTGAGAAATACTTTGTATTTTACATAAATTTGAGACATAAAATTTAGATTTTAACATCGAATCTGTTAATATGTTGATAAGTTGTTTCCTTTCCTCCAATATAGGTTTTTCCTTCCCAAAGGCAATATGGTGCCTTTTCCATTAGAAACTACTAAATTTTGCAAGGCATTGTGCTAACAAGTATAAAATTATCTTATTGAATCTGAGAAAGAAACAATAGAATATATATATTCACAATCTAGTAGGAAGTATATAAATAAAAAAAAGATTTTAATATTATTTTTCTATATGAAAATAAAATTTTAAAAAGTGTTGCAAAATAAAGTTATTATACATAAATACAATTTTCAGTTTTAATGGAAAGGATGAGCTTACTTGTAATTATAGAAATTTCATAGAGAATGGGAATCATCTTTTGCATACATATTTATAAATTTCTTTTCGATTTTTTTACTGTGACTCGTGGCACCCCTGTGTTTGCCTTGTTAAACCCCGGGGTTCCGTGGAACACAGTTTGAAGATCACTGATGTAAATCTATGGAAGGAAATGCGTAAGAATATTTCATCTGAACATTTTCGAATTCACAAACAATGCTGATTTATCTTTATTATAATTGAACGATTTATCTTAATTCAGCAACACCTGGAGGATAATTTTGAACAATTGTATGAAATCAAACATAATGGCAACGGTTGATGATGAAGTACAGGTAACCATGCAGAAAATATTCTCAGTTTCTAAAATTTGAAATACTTAAAAATATCTCGAATGTCATGGAGGAACAAATCATAACACATTGATTTTAATTCATGCATAATTTTGACTGTCCATAAACAGAGACGTCTTAAGGCATGGGACAACTGAGCCGGGGCCCAGGGACTCACTCATGATAGGGGGCCTCTTTTCGTTCTAGATTCTGTTTTAATAAGATTATGATCCTGATCATGTTAATGTGGTCAAATATTATTCCCGTACATGTTCTTCGAAAAACAGGGAATTTCAAACTGCATGCCAACATTCAAAAGTGGTCAGACTGTATTATCATGTGATGACCGTTGTCCATGTCTAAGCCTAGGCCTAATACATTAAACAATCATTCAACTAACTAATTTAATCGAAATGTGGCCATCGGTTGAGCTGGTTTGTGCCAAATTTTGGTGAGATTGTGAGTCGTGCATATTTATTTGTTTCATTTGACAATGCATGCTATATACTGTCTACTTTTAAGATGTGAAGTAAGGCCTACTTTTGCATAGGGGCCCAGGGCCTCAAATAGTCTTAAGACGTATCTGCCCACAAAACTGATCACAAGTCCTTTCCAGTGAAGTAGTGCCTTATTAAAGAATTCGGTAACCAAATAATTGGGAATGGCTGTGTTACGTTTTAGCTCCACTGCCACTTGATCTGACTTCATTGGAATTTTCCTATGTGGGTATCTGAAGCAGTAGGTATATGCGACCCATACACAAACATTGCAGTTGGACCTTTAAGGATGCTTGAGCCAACGTGTCACGCTCTATGCTCTAACGTGTGCAACATGATATTGAACGAGGATCCACATGGGGCTTTGCAGCGGACGATGAGAAGTTTGAACATCTCAAATAATGGTATATTGCTGCTTTTCTTCATTCTCAGCTCGCTTCTTCTGTAACTGTGTAGGAAAGCACGAAAAACAAATGTGTGGTTGAACCGTTCTGTCCTTTGCATTTATGTGTATAAGATATCTATTCGTACTAAATCGATAATGCTTTTTATTTTCGTACATCACTTTTTCCCCTGCCTCGTTCCGTTTCAGAGATACTAATATTAACTCCGCAGTTTTCTAACAAATGGCGTGGTAGGTGACTTTATTCTGAAGTGCATTTCTATTTTACTATATGTAAACACACTAAATACGAATATAGCAGCAGTCGTGATATAGTGTGGACATACTCTATGTAATATTATGAACAACCACTCAGAAACACGTTGAGCCACCTTAGACCTGTGTCTGCAGAAGAGCGCTACAATTTGCCGTGACATGGATGTCATAATTTTCTTGTTACTAACTGGAGACAGGTTGTTACAAGTAATGAAGCAACGGTCATGCAAATTCGAAATATTTTTAGAAGTTGGTTTTTGATTTCTGAGCTGCCTTTCTATGAAAGTACAAATGTGCTCTATGAGTTTGAACTCCACCGGGTTAGATGACCAGAACATTTTGCTTCTCGAACCAATCTACCACAATTCAAACTTTGCGATCTGGGAAGTTGTTCTGGAAGATTTAATTTCCAGTTGCTTAGACACACCCCATGTAAGGGTGTAAGTAATCCGCAGCTACGTTCAGATAGACCGCAGCTTTAATGGAATATTCTATCACAGCTAAATGACCCATGAGAGCGTTCTCAAACCATAATACCACAACCAATCAATGTATACCCTTCTGTGCATGAGGTGAGTAATTTTTTACCTGGAAGACTTCACTCTCTGATATGACCTGAAACATGTTGAAGGAGAAAACATTAATCATCGACAAAGCAACTCTCTTCTCCTTATCCATGGTCCTGACTCTATGTTCATAAGCCCAATGTAGGTGTAGTTGATAATGATGCTTGGTCAATAGAGGCACTCGAGTAAGACGTCAACAGTGCAATCTCATACAGTGACATGAGCAATTCGTCATCTGGAAGGCTTCTCTCTCTGACATGACCTGCAACATGTTGAAGAGAAATCATGTATCAACTCTCTTCCCCTTATCCATGGTCCTGACTCTATGTTCATAAGTCCAATGTAGGTGTAGTTGATAATGATGCTTGGTCAATAGAGGCACTCGAGTAAGACGTCAACAGTGCAATCTCATACAGTGACATGAGCAATTCGTCATCTGGAAGGCTTCTCTCTCTGACATGACCTGCAACACGTTGAAAGAGAAATCATGTATCAACTTTCTTCCCCTTATCCATGGATCTGACTCTATGTTCATAAGTCCAATGTAGGCGTAGTTGACAATGATGCTTGGTCAATAGAGGCACACGAGTAGGACGTCAACAGTGCAATCTCATATCTAATAGTGTCCGCTGAACTGTGTGTTCTGATACACTTGTACTTGGACCTACAATGTATTGGGCTGTCAGCTGAGCAACTATATGGTGCTGATTTGGTTTTACTTATTAGGACACTCTCTAACATCCTTTTTTATAATGGCGTGTGGACTTTCAACAGCTTGATATCTGCTGCTGACTCACCATCATGTATCCACTTTGCATAAATACTAACAACAACAAAACGTGATCAACTTAAAAGGTGAAGTTTCGGAGATACTCCTTCCGGCAATTTTGGCAATTGCAATCAGCCCTCTATAGAATTCGCTTAGATCAGCAGCCTTTTCCAACCTTCGCAAAGGTAAGGACAAGAATGATTCTTTACCTTCTTCAGCAGCAGTAAAATACCATTTCCACTTAACCACGTGCCCTTTACCTGATCCAGATGATTTTATTGAAAAATGTCAAAGCGTTCATAATGTTTTGGTTCGTCAGTGTATATAATATTTATTATTTTAAATACATTTATTTCATAAAAATTATTTATAGTATTTGTAAATTAAAATGTTTACAAAGGTAAAAATGCAATAGCTGATTTTTCCTTAGGTATTATTCAAATTTTAGTAAAGTCGTTGGAATGTTTCCTTTAGTAATTAGCTTTGCAGGGCTCTTATCTCCCTTTCTTTTAATGAGATGTCTGTGAAAATGTATCCTTTTACCCAGTGTTAGTTAAAACCAATAAAATAGAAAAAAATATTTCTATAAAGTAGTTTCAAAAGTACTTTCAGCCTAAAATTTTTATAATTATAAGAGAGAAAGCGATGGAATGAAATGATCTGGGCAGTAGGTGGGGCAAGCTTATTGATCCGGATGCAGCAAAAATGTCTGAAAGGTATTATTCAAACTTTGAATACAGTTAAATGTATATTCATATCTACCTTTGAGAAACGTGTTTAAAAGATGTAAATTATATGGAACTTAATTTTGCTTTACAAAAATTCGCATTCATTTTGCAGTATTTCAGTTTTAAATCAACTTTTTTTACTCATTTCCTTATATTTTATTAAAAATTATTTCGTAAAAGAAGAGGATTAATATAAGAGCAATCTGGCAAGACTTAATGTCGTTTAATAGGATACATAATTTTGAGAAAGCACTGAAATACTTAATTTAATTAAACTTTAAATAGGGTCATAAAATTTTTCGAGTATAGAAAATTAATGTAGTCCTATGCTCTTATCTGTATTGGGGGTCGATACTTTTTTTGAAGTTTAAAAAAGTATTTTCAGTATTCTAACATTAATGAAGAGCTTAAAATGCTATTTCTTGTTTCACTTAATTAAAGTGATAATTCTGCACTTTTTTTGTTTTAAATCTTGATATTGCCTGAAAATTTAAATTATTCAGAGTTGAGTGTATAATTTTTTTTTATTTTGCTAATTTTAATAAAAGAAAAAAATAGATTAACATTTTGCTTTAGATTCAACATTACATACTGCACAGAAGTCAGCATATACCCATAAAAAATATATCAATTAACGAATGAAATACAATGTTATGTTACAATAGAACTATTTATTAATTTTTAGATAAATGTAGGATCTACCTTGTAAAAAACAAGGAAATTCAAAGTACATGGCAAATAAATCCCATTTAACTGAAATATGCTTGTCCCAAAAGCCAGCATTTCATACAAAAGCAGTAATAGATCGTGTCTAATGATTTATAAGTAATAAAGTTAATGCTTTTTTGCCCACCTTTCGAAGCCATAACTGCCTTCAATCTCCTGAACATCGATAAAACAAAATTTATATGATGTGTTGAGTTATAAAGGACCAAGCTCTATATAGCGCATTTTTCAAAGAATCTTTATCAGAAATGCAAAATTTTCTTTTTCCTCTCTCAAGGTCATCTCTTAAATGTTCAATAGGGTTCAAGTCAGGTGACTGAGGTAGTGGATGCAATTGCCGAAGTACCTTGCACTAGAGCATTCCTTCACAACTTGCGTTCTATACTTTGGTTCGTTGTCCTGTTAAAAGGCTTACTCTTTTCCGAGCCCCAATTTTTCCACAGATAGTTTCACATTATTCTGTAATATCTGTAAGTACTGCAACAGGTCCGTTGTACCTTCAATGAACACCACATTTCCATTTCTTGTCAATGACATTGTACCCCAAATCATTACACAGCCAACGCCGTGCTCCATTGTAGATACCATGTTTGTATCCTTCATTTCAGCTATATTTTTCTTCTTCAAGCATTCTCGTGGACTTCACTTCCGAAACTATTATATTTACTCTCATCATCATCACATTTGGCAAGACTGCCCCTTGTAATCCAGTGTTTTCATTTGAAGTTTCCTCCACAGTGACCTCTCATTCACCTTCGTTCTCCAAGTTTTCTCATTTATGATCTTAAAGCACTGATTCCACTGAGTCTGTAAATCTCAGCCTTGGTCTTCTACGCTTCCGAATTCCAGTGACTTTGAACTGTAGTATCTTTTTAACAACATTATTATCTGGCATTCGAATTATACAGGCCATCTAATTAATTCTACTTATTTTATGTGTTTAATGATTATGTTGTGATTAATATTTACTCTCATCCGTTAAAAAATACCTTTTTTCCAAAAACTTCTTCTTTCTGAAGATATTGTTCTACAAGATTTAAACTCTTCTGATGATTAATTGAACTAATTAGGGGTTTTCTACGTGGAATTCTGCCGTGACAGCTTTTTAGACTGGATAATTCTACGAACTGTCTGAGCCTTCACTGTTTTGTTAGTATGAGTCAAAAGTTGTTCTTTCAGCTTTGAGGCTGTTCTATGCATTTTTCTTCACTTCCTACCAATGGGTGTGACCACCTAGGCCCCTTAAAATTCTGGGCTAGCCACTTGGGGATTTATAAAAGATGAGACGTTTTGAAGTACACCTTGTAATAATTCTTCGAACACTTTTTTGCACGACTTTTTCCGATTAATTCTGATATTTAACAATAAGATTTGTACTTGATTCACATACTGTCGTTTTTCTTAAATCTAAATACATTCACTCTCCAGAAGACATCTCAAGTGTAATATTTTTTTGAAACCACTGAAAAACAAACAGAACAATCACTTACTATTTTATATATCTGAAATTTACGAGTTTCTAAAAATAGTAAGCTCAAAATTACCTGGTTCTATGGTTGTATGCAGATTTTTGTGACGTCTGATATCAGCATTGTTGCATATTTTTCTAGTTTACAGTAGGCTTGAATTCGATTCGCTATAAAATATTGATGCACTCAAACTTTTTATACTGAAAAAATAATTTATATCTACTGTTTATGATTTTATGAATAATTGCTTCCTATTGGGGGCTTGCAGACTTTAGTGGATCACTGTATATTATTAAAGGTATTCTTATAATATTTCAAATATAAATATTACTTATTTCTCATGTACGTAAGTAACACTTGCTTCTTTTTGGTATGGAAAAATTTTCTGAGCTAAATATTTCTTTTATAAAGTGAAGTTGTTTCTTTCAAAGTAATTTAGTTTAGTTAAATGATTAAATATGCACAATTTCCCACTTTATATTGTTGTCAATGAAATTAATAACGATTAAACTTTTTAAATATTCACTAATATAAACTTATTCCGTTCTTCATACTTAGTTTAAAGTCTATGTTTTTGTTTTTATCAAAAATATATGTTTATATTTTGGCTTACCAAGCAAAAGGTCATAATATCTTATAATCATTTTATATCTTCTTGTAACTTCATTTCTACAGCTAAAGAACTACATTGAATTTTTTCCTCTAATTTTAAATTGTTTGATTCTTTGTAAAAATTTTTTGTTTTTCCTCTTACATCTTCAACGAATTTCGAGTAAGTTCTTTTTGTGAAGATCATTAATTTTATTTTCAGTGATAACAATTTTGCCTTTCTCTGTCATTTTAGAGTGGCGCATAATTCATTTTTTTAAGAGAAAAATTCTTACCTGGGCTTAGATTCTTTGTGAAAAGGTTTCCAAAAGTTTTCTACAATTCAACTATTTTGAGTTAAATTTCTTTCTCTTTGATTTTTACTTCCAAAGTCTTTTTCAAAACTTCGAATGTCCTTCCTTTTTAATCTTCCTTTTCAAAATTTTTACTTTGTTCTACTTTAAAGGGTTTTCAATTTTATGCAAAATGTGTTTCTCTGCTATTTTTTTCCATGAAAAGTGCTTTTTGCATCTATTCTTTCAAAAATGTTTTTTTAAATATGATTACCTACTGGCAATTATTACATCATCCGCAAATAAAGAAACTTTTTTTCCATTTTAATAATGATGCTTGTATTTATTAGATTTCATATATTCAATCTAATCATGCTTAACATTAGGTTTAATATATTAAACTTAATGATTTTATTATTATAAACTTTCTTACAATGAATTTAATGTTATTTCTCATTTTTAGTTATTCATTTTATTTCAATGCATATGTAGAATCTCTACATATTTTTCTGTTCACCTCAATTTACTATTTTAAGTTGACTGTGTGTGCCAATCTTTTTTTCTTAATAAACTTCAATATTACTGATGTTTAAGGTTTCATTGCTCGTTGTGTACTGTATGAATGGTAGTATGATATGGATAATAATAAAACTTATTGCATTTTCAGAAATTTTTTTTAAAATTTGTAATAATAAGGAAGGTAATTTAAAAATACAATTCAATTTTTGTCTGATTCCAAATTAGCTTTTTAAATTGCCTTGAAGTAATTTCTTGTTAAAATTAAGTAAAAGTTCTTTAAACATGTAGTGTGTGTGAACTCCGAAAATAGTCGTCATAACTCTTACCAGATGACATGCTCGACGAAACTACATCATCAATGACGCGGAGGAAGGAGAGTTATAAAACTCCTCCTTCCCCGTTTAGCCGTTCAATGCGCACACACACACACAACTATGCTTCCCTCTCTTTTCTCCAGTAGACGAACAGAATTCAATAAATCAAAAATTATTCATTTCAGCTTAAGAAATAGATTCAAGATTGCATAGATTGCATTTAAAACACTTCAGGAACGACAAACTATACTAAAATCTAAATCAGTTTTAAATAATAAATCTTTCTTAAAAATTTTTAGAAGGCGGTAAAAAAATGGTCTTCTATAAATTTTTAGAACAGTACAATATTTTGAAAATTAGCTTTTTTAAGTTTATTTTGATTTAAGTTTTACTCAATTCGGGTATTAAACCTAGAGGATTTTAAGTTTTCTTTTTTTTTGTACCATTTCTTATAAAATTCATCGTTACAGTTATTTTCTCAAGCAAGATTTTATTGGATCAAGTTCATTTATTTAAGTGAAAAATTTTCTCTCATAATGTTCTTTGAAATTGCGAATAAAAATTATTTATAAATTTATTTAATTAGTTTAAAATAAAAGAACACACAGTAAGATTTAGTGAATTGTTTTATTAAACATTGAATTTTTGTTTCATTATCTTTTTTTTACCATCAAACAGTGTGTGATTTTATAGACTTATTTTTGGGAGAAAACCATTTTATAAAATCATAATTTCCTATGAGAGTAAGACAATTCCAGAAATAATTGAATTATCTCTCATTGCACCTATCTAACTGCTCAAAAATTGATTTAAAATACATCTTTAACATATTAATGTTTTTTATAATTTTTTTTTTCATTTTTGAAATCTACTGATACCAATGCGAGAACAACCTAGATTGTCCTTAACCTCCAAAAAAAAAAAGAAGAAGAAAGAAAATATATATAAAATTACTTTTAGTTTATGGGGAAAAAATCTTAACTTCACGCAAATGAAAGTAAAAATAATACATAATCTTAGTAAAAGATTTATTCAAAAACATCTGCGAATTTCTATATAATATTTTCATGTGTATTTAACATATAAAAAGCGGACTAGCTATTCATCTGTTCGAAAAAAAGTCTAATATTCAACTAAAACAAAATAAAGTCGTAGGCATTTTTTTAAAAATATAGAACTGAGGAGAATTTTCTTTAGAAACCTCATTTTAGACTTACATTTGTTACCCTCTAAAAAAACCCCATTTAATATACATAATATTTAATTTATATAACATTTAATGTGTTGATTAGCATTTACACCTGTGCACCTCAAACTTTCAATAATTGCGACCCAATATTCAATCATTATTTTCATCACCCCCCCCCTTCTCCTGACAATAACAATGAATTCAATAATACTATACTTTAACGCTAAACCAACAATACGACTTTAATCTCTTAAGTGCGGCTGGTGTATATAAACGTCTTGCTCAGACAAATTGTTACTTGCATTAGACGTATACGTACGTCTGTCAAAAGTACGATCTTTTCTGTGCACTGCTATCCATAAAATTATTCCGAAGGCTTTGGAATGCAATAAAATGACCTTGACAGTGTGTGTTTGCGAAGGAATTACTTATTTTAAAGGATTTGTTTATTTATTCTTTTTTTACCCCATCCCCAATACACTACATACGCTCATCTACCTGTTAAATTGCGGAGCGAATCGTGTAACTTTTGATCAGCTTTTAGGAATTAATTATAAACCATACAAATTATCAAGATAATTGTTAATTTTGTATAAAAATTTATATATGACAAGCCATGTGGTCGCTGATAATTATTAAACTTTTTCTTCACTTACATAAAATGCATTGCGCAGTACTGATATATTTATAAGTGTATTATATCAGTGTAAATGTGTATTTTATTTTTTATTACGTCAGAATGTATTGTGCTTGCTTACTTTCAGTAAATTAATAATTAATTTTTTTAATTATTAATTTAATAATTTCCTTCAATATTAATTTTGTTTTTGACTTTTCAATATGCTCGTGCCCAACTCGTAGGGTTATCACGCCCTTCTAGGGAGGCGCCCCACAGTGTGAGAAATGCTGATTTAAACTGAAAATGATTTAAAATTTAATCAAAAGTCTTCACTTATTATTTACAAAATTTACATTACTAAAACTACAGAGATTTGGACAGAGGAGGAGGATACAGGCAAACGTCTGATTTCTTTGACAGATCTGCCCTCTCTAGGAGGCATTTCTTTTTATCTTCTCAAATTTTCCACTTGAGAATCTGCTTTCATGAGCAGAGGAGAGATTCGAGTTTTATGGCTGTAGGGCTGTCAGAATGATGGCAGATGAAAAGGTCTTTGCGAAGGTACTTAGCTATTTATGATTTTTGTTATGTCAATGAAATGTTTCTGGGATTCTTTATGAGGTCATTTGATCAGATGAAAAAAGGTAATTTTATCTGAACTCAAAGAAGCTACTTTATAATGCTGAGGAGAATGAGAAATGTTACAAGAATTTTAGGGGACATTTATGACTAAATTACGATTAGTCAATTTACGCATTTTTTTTTAATTTAATGATTTTCATAATTTTTTGTTGTCGCCAATGTGTATGTATGATGCAAAACAGATTGTGTGTGCTCAAAATTTCATAAAAAGCTAACCATTTAGTTTTTAAAGGAAAAACTTGAAACTAATGAAGTGATTTTAAAATGCTACTCTCCCTATAAAAAGTAACGCACATATATGAAATTTGATTTACCAGTACGTCAAACTACGTATAACAAAAGTTGGTATGGGTTTTGCGATAACATGATTGGTTTTCGTACAATACTCCTTTTTATGAATGCTTATTGAAACTTCCTTAAAAAATGTGTAAATTCTAAATTCATTTATTTGTTTTAAAAAATAACTATTGCTTTGATTAAAAAATGCATGCTAACTTTTATTCCATGTACTGTTAGCAACAAGTGAAAAATTTTACATGTATTAGGCACAATAGAAAAAAAAGCCTTAGCCTTTTAAATGAAAACAAACTAGTTATTTTATCTTTCCGAGATAAGTCAGATAAGTTTTGATTTGGGATGTGAATATAAAAAACGTAAAACTTATCACAACTCTGCGTTTTTTAAACTTAGAGCTTCCAAATTTTGTGAGATTGTAAAAAAGTACATAAAAAGTAATTTAGGCTACAAAAAGTTATATTTTATTTTTTGATAAGTTTTTGTCCATTGAATCGTACCGTGTCTCCTTAGTAAATGATTTTTGTGCGATTTTTGTAAAATACTGAAGTTCTTTTAAAAAGAAGGAAAATATCTATGCATATATATATATTATATATATATATATATATTATATATATATATATATATAAAGATTTTTAAGCGACTTTAAAAAATAAAGATTTTTATAAAATATACTCGAAAATGATACATTGAAAAAGAATTTATTTTTTATCCATCTTAACATTAAAACAATAACATAATTTGAAATAAATAAAAAAATGGATTAATTCCCAAATGTATTGCAGACTTTAAAACCATATATTGTTTCTATTTTTGTTAAGCATATTTATTATTTTGTTATAATTTTAAATCTAATAATTGGAACTCTCTTCCTAATAAGTTTCTTTTACTCTTGAAAGTTAAGATTCCGTTTATATTTGCTTAATACTTAGATTTCAAATTTTGAAAGAAAACCAAGCGTCTATCCTTTTGTTTTAAGAAAATATTTCGTATCTTCTTACCAAAAATCAAAGAAAAAATTAAATTAATTTGTAATTGTAACTTCCCTAACCATGTCTATCCTCAAATTGGAATAGTTTTTTTAACATTAGTAAGTCGCAATTTTATAAGGAACAAAATCAAAGTATTACTTGTTCAATGCTTATGTTATACACTCAAGAGCCGAAAAATTATGACCACTCCTACATTTTGCAATGAACTCGCCTGGATGACGTGGCAGGCACGTGATCAGGTGGAAGTGGTATTTAACTGCAGCTGAAGAGTCTGAAGAATCATTCTTTCACTTACTTCTGTGTGTGATGGGAAAGGCTGCGGATCTAAGCAATTTTGATAGAGGGCAGATTGTAATGACTCAAAGGCTCGGAACAACTATTTCCGAAACTGCGTGACTCGTGGGTTGGTCACGATCTACAGTTGTTAGTACTTATGCAAAGTGGATAAATGACGGTGAAACCAGCAGTAGACGGCATGGTGTTGGACGTCCACACGTTATCAAAGAAAAAGGTCGTCGGAGACTGTCTCGCATGGTGAAGCAAAACCGGAGCCAGACAGTGACTCAGCTGAAAGCCCAATACAATGAAGGGTCAAGTAGAATAGTGTCGGGACACACTGTTCAGCGGACACTGTTGAATATGGGGCTACGCAGCAAACGTCCCACTCGTGTGCCTTTGTTGACCAAGCGTCAACGCCAACTGGGCCTGAGCTGAGACCACGAACATCACTACTGGTCCATGGTTCAGTGGTAGAGAGTTGTCTGGTCAGATGGATCACGGTTTGTCATTCATCACACCGATGTCCGCGCCAGGATATGCCGTCTTACAGGCGAACAGTTGCTCTCTCAATGTACAGTAGGTCATACACAGGCTGGTGGTGGCGGTATTATGCTTTGGGGGACGTTCCCTTGGGCATCTCTGAGACCCGTGATTGTGGTAGAGCAGACCATGAATGCTACAGGGTATCTGAACACCAATGCGGACCAGTGCACCCTTACATGGCCTCTGTTTTTCCAGCTAGAAATGGAATGTTCCAGTAGGACAACGTCCCATGTCACAAGGCTAAAATTGTGTTGGAGTGGTTCCAGAAACATGGTGCTGAATTCCAGTTAATGTCCTGGATGCCTAACTCACCGGATCTCAATCCGATAGAACACATTTGGGATGTCATGGAACGGCAGCTCAGAGTTCAAAGACCACCGATTCGCAATATCTCGGATTTGCGTGACCGTTGCTTAAACACCTGGTACAATCTTCCTCCGGCCATCTACCAAGGACTTGTGGAATCCATGCCAAGGCGGGTTGAATCTGTGTTGCGCGTCAAAGGTGGGCCAACTCGTTATGACAGGTAGTCATAATGTTTTAGCTCTTGAGTGTGTAAATAAATAAATAGAGATAGAGGGTTTGTTAACTAATAATAGGAATTGGAAAAAAGAAATTAAACCTTTTGCATTTTTTCTGACTTGGGTGAGAACTTTCATATTTCTTTTTAATCGCAGAAAATATATGCATTGGTAAAATCTTTTATATTATATAATAAAAAGTTAAACTAAATTTTGTTCATTACATACGAGTATTTAGTGAAATGTATGTTTGTTTCAGAAGTACAGTAACAACAAAAACTTTTATCTATTTCAATTTTGCACCCTGTCCACAAAATTCAGCGATGCTTCTGTTCTTTGGTATTGTACGACATAATTGACTCGGAGATATATTATTCGATATTATATAGATGATATTTTCAATAAAAAATGTGTCATTAATATAAATCATATTTATAAGAATTATGCTAGCATTTAATCTTGTTGTAAGTCCAAAATTTAACTAAATGCTATTAATCATGTTCTTACTGACTGTGATCTACAAACGAATCTAAATCGTATCTAAATTTAATACTATTACTTTTTTAAAAATGGTATGATCTATAAGCAAATTATGTAGAGTTGACTTAAACATTTATTTTTGTTGTTTTGTAAGGAAAACAGAGTGATTTCTTAAAAATCCTTTTGAACATATTCCCACTTTAGATTTTAATATTTCTCTGTTTCTAAAATATTAATTAAGAATAAATCTCATGCTTTTAGAAATTTTCTTCCATTGGCTTGTCATATATAAAATTATTACCAAAATTAACACTCATCTTCATAATTTGTACGATTTACAATTGATCAATTAACTACCTATTAAAATTTAAGCGAATCGCTCCCGATGTAATCGTTTTTACGTATGCGTGCGTATGTGATGTATTGGGGAGGGGGAGAAGAGGAATGAATAAAAAAAAGCAAATCATCTGAAATAAGTAAATAACATTGCAAGCACTCTCAAGGTCCATTTATTGCATCTCAAAGCCTACGAAATAATTTTATTGATGGCAGTGCACAGAAACGATCGTACTTCGAAAAAGCGTATATATACGTCCTTGGGCATATAATGTTTTGGGTGAGCGAGACGTTTATATACGCCTGTGGCACTTAAGTGTTAATGTCGAATTGTGTGTGACTTTAGCGTCAAAGCATAGTATTATTGAATTCAATACATTGTTACTGTATGGAAGGGGGGGCGATGAAAATTATGATTGAATATTGGGTCGCTAATGTTGAAAGTTTGAGAAGCACTGGGTTAAAAGGTTGTAATAAGTGAAATATATACTATTATTTCTAAAGCTTTGAAAAATACCTTGAATAAATGACTTCGAAACATAAGAGCATTGCTCATGTATATAACTCAGGTTTCTTCACAAAAAAGGGGTGCACGGCGAATATACCTAAAAATTAAAAATTACAGCTTGAAAGTATAGATGCGCAATATACGCCGGATTTTACGGAAGTTTAATTTTAAGTGCTGTTCCATAGTCA
The DNA here is from genome assembly GCA_019973975.1 of Trichonephila clavata. Taxonomy (NCBI): domain Eukaryota; kingdom Metazoa; phylum Arthropoda; class Arachnida; order Araneae; family Nephilidae; genus Trichonephila; species Trichonephila clavata. The sequence goes on from BMAO01014281.1 coordinate 141,519, forward strand.
AGTGTAAAGGCGACGGAAAGCCCCCTCTTGTACGCCTATTTGGCTGTAAACGCTTACTATTGTAACCCCACTCAAAGTCAAGTGGGGAGAAGACCAACGCTTACGTAAGAGAAAGGACGCAATTAATGCGCTCCTAACGCTTTTCAATAAATAAAATTAAAAAATTTTTACAGTCCACATTGCTCATTTGAGTTCTTTCGTATGACTATTTTTGGAAATTCTGGGGTATTGCGTAAATTTATGTTGTACTTAGGAAGAAATATAGATTACTAGATTGTATTGACGGTCTGAAATATTTGTTGGAATTTCAGAACCTCAGATTTTGGTAGCAGGGAGCCGCCAACAGATGGTGCCACCGATGAAATGACTTCCACTCTTGAAATTTTGCAGAGTCTGTAAATGGTTTCGCTGCCAAAACGCAGCTCATTTGAAGAAAAAAAAAATAAGTCGAGAGGTATTTTGAAATGAAATGAATTATATGACTGACTACGTAAATTAAGCAGAAAAGTTAGATTATAAATGGTATTAAATATAAGAAAGTTTAGAAAGATTTTCACTTCCATATAATACTTAAAATATATTTAGTATGGGACATAAATTTATTTTAATGTTTAAAAATTATATTTGTTCGTGAAGTTTCAATGCTAAATCTAATGTTTCCGCATATGTTTTTATTTGACTGATATTTTAAACAAAGGTGTAACGTTTAAAATTTTTAAACATTAATAATATGTAGCATATATTGTGTACGCAAACAATTTATAAGTTTTAATTCAATTTATTTTAAATTCTAGACTCATCGAAGGATTGAAGGACATTACTTATATATACATTCCTTTCTCTCTCTCTTGTAGAAAAATTTTGATTATATATATATATATATATATCTTCTCACCTTTTATTACAGAAACTTTAAAAAGGAACTGAGACAATGTTTTATCAGTTTAAAACTTTATGTGGAAAATATTCAGTATAAGTATACCCAATATAAGCACACAAATAAATATATGCATCCAACTCCTTTTTTACACGACTTTGAAATAATAAAAATCCTTTATTATTTTAAAATAAAGAATTAATTGAGTGGATAGATGTAGTCAATTCAAAAGGTTGCCATTAAGCGGCTAGCAAGATAATTAAATGTGGGTCCTGAAGGAATGGACAGGACCATAGATAAATCAAAAGCTATTAAAGATTAAATAGACACTGGGAATTATATATATATATATATATTAGCGATGCACAAAAAAATCTTTCAAGGTTCCAGGGTTGAAAATCCACCAATTTGGAATCATGCTCCAATACACTGCCCAACATATTCATTTGATTTTGTCGTTTTTCGGGAACAAAAAAAATACAAAATTAATTATTGAATAAATAATTAGCATGAATTAATAAAAGAAACTTTTAATAAAAAATACATAATTAAATTTCAAGTAATATATACATAGGGTATAATCGATCGAAACCGAATCAAGGGCTATGGGGGGGGGGATTCCAGACCCGAGGAATCTCCCTTGCGTGTGCCAATGATATACACACATATATATAGGCCCTTTTTTATTTTTTTCAAAAACATATGTTATACTTTTGGAAAGAAATGAATACAAGTTACATATTGAAAAAAAGAATTATTTAATATTTTAGAAATAAGTTCATAAATATATATATATATATATTATACCTTATTCTGTTCTGATTTTAATTGAGTTTTGAATATAGTAGCTGAGGAAAATACTTCGATAATACTTAATGTGAGAAACTGAGATGTGTCTCAAAAATTATCTTTTGTCAACAAAGTCGTAAATGTTTCGGTGATTTCATACTACTAAATTAAAATAGCTCCGGGACTTACAATTTTCCCTTACTTCCAAGTTACTTAGTTCTTTCTTGGAAATTTCGTATGTGTCTTGTCTGGGTAGACAATTTAATCACTTCCTGAAAATGAAGGAAATCAATATGGCTGAAAAAGGATTTTAGTCTTATGCAATGTTAATTACCAAAATAGAAGACAAGATTTCTTAAAACAAATAACATTTGTTTGAAAATAATATTGAACTGATAAAAAAAATAAAAAGTGTATTTTTCTGTACTTTAATTTCAATATGTATTATAAAATGAGCAGAATGTTTTAAAGGAAAAGTATTTTATACTATGTCACTATCGTATTAAAAGCCTTTTCTTCATGTAATTGTATTAGATAAATAATAAACGATTATTTATATTAGGATTTCCTTTACATGTGAACGTCTATCTCCCAATTTTTGCTATGCTTTTTTTTTGGCATAACTGTTTTTGTACTTGTGTTGCCCATTACCAGAATCACATTTCAACAAACAAAATTTTCTCAAGTCTTTCATTTTGTTCTTTATTTTGAATTTCGTAAGACATGAATTCAACCAATTTTAAAGTAGTTTTTATATGATTATGAACTTGGTAATCATGCAGAAAAACCTGCTCACTCAGAATATAAACAAGGCATTTACGGAGAATATTGTTAAAGTTTGAAAAGTGTAGCGTTGGTATGAAAAATTTCGGCTTGGGGATCCAAAATATATGTGGGGAAAAAATGCGTCAAAAGCATTGTTGGAAATGAATCCAATTGTGGGTATTATCTTGCCAGTAAATTGATGACATGTATGAAAATTGAAAATTATATCCCCATCACTTATTAGTCGACATAGCCCAACAATTCTCCATGACAATGCTTAGTCATGAAAAAAAAATCAATATTACTATTTAAAATAAGAGAGACATTGCAACATCTCCCTTCGAAATCTAGTTTTATTCTGACTAATAAAAAATAGTGATTACACTGATCTAAGCAATAAATTAGAAGCGAGCGTTCTGGCGCCACATAGACAAAAGAAAAAGGGAAAGTTTTGCTTCAGTCACATATGTCGAACAAAATAATAGCAAAATTAAATTAATTAAAAATGAAATATTGTTGCAACCAGCTGATTCAACGGATCTTACGCCAACCGACTGTCATTAAAAAAAATTTAGACGAGTATTTACTGGCTGAGCAATATGAAAAAAAAATTCCTGATCAGTGTTTATTGGTTCTAAAGATCAGAATTTTTAAGGTAGGCATATATGCATTAAATCTCGTTTAGAAAGTGTATTGAAGCGTATTTTGATAACATAAACAGTTTTTGATAAAATATTTGCAACTTTATATATTCACTTTATAACATACGATCGTTTATAATTTATACTCTCCTACCCGGCTAGAAGTGTGGGAGGAAGTGAAGGACGATTCGCCATAATACCTTTCATATATTTATTCAGCAAACTAATTATCAACAGACACAATTCAAGTCTTCAATTAAGATGAGATGTTCCAATAAAGAGCAGAGGGGATTTAACCAAGAGAGACGCGAATTCTGAGAAGACCTATTAAATTGATCCTCATTTTATGGATCAATCTACTACTCTAATATTTGATTTACAATTTAGCTATGATGACCAATCGTCACTTAAATATCTTCTACTATTTAATGCCCGAAACGCACTATTAATGTTTACAAATACCTGATTGGTAGATATTTTTCCTTATCGTCAGCTTCTCTATATTTCAATCTCCAGGTAACTCCGTCTATCCCTCTATTCATCTATTCACCTATACCTCGCTAGCTAGAAAACCTATACTATATATATAACTGACATAATATGCACATCACGGTTTCTTCTTCTAAAAGAGTTGGTTGTGAATGATAGCCCAAAGATTTTCCAAGCGGATTAGTTGAAGGACGCGTATAGATCCGTCACAACTTAAGAATCCAACATTTTATAAGCACCAAACTAACATATGAACACACTAGTTCAAAAATGATTTTTAAAGGTTAGTCAACTTCCCTACTCTTCTGCTTAGTGAAAAAAATTTATTTAAATATTAGGGAGTAACCTTAATAAATCCTTTAAAATACCAAACATACGTATATAAATAATAAATTAAGATTGCCAAAACTGTTGCCTGAACTAATTGAATATCTTAGTTATATCACGAGTGAAATGAAGAACAAATAATTCAGAGGAGCGAAGCACAAATGATCCATTGCAACTTATTGAAAATACTCAAAAATTTAATATTAAGAGTAAAAATGTATAGTTAATAGAATAAATACAATAAAAATTTGGAGGGGGGAAAGAAATGAAAGGTAATAATTGTGTTACGGGTCTATCCGCGTTAATTTCCAAACTAATCCTCTTGGGTAACTTTGGGGCCAGTATTTATTCTATTTCACAGCCTCCTCGAGAAAAACACGAGTTAGTTATATGCTAATTAGTTCGACTATATAAAGTCTAGATTTCGTAAGAGTGGGAGAGAGAAGGAATTGCCAAACTAAATGTAAGTATCGTCTACGGATCACTTCAACGAGCTTTAAGCGTATTTGATAGTATTATAGCAAGGTAATAGATTAATCATTAAAGGAATCAAATTAAGTACTGACCTGAGGTTAGCAAGAGTTCGTCTCCTTGTCAATTCTGATAGCTGAGATTACTTAGACGGGAATATTAGGATTGAATGTTAGATTTGAGTATCAGGATTAATCTAGGTATTAGATAACCACTCCAGGGTTTCCACTTATAGTTTGAACTTGTGCTTGTTAATTGTGTTTGTCTGTCTTCAATAAATAATTATTGTTATGGCTTTTGTTGGTGATGATATATTTCCTTCTACACCAGGCGGGCCGGACAATGTGAACCCAGTCCAAGATAGGACTGGGGCACGACAATTGGAGAACTCATAAGTCCGTAGGAGCTATTATTTTTTGTTTTCCCAGTGGGAAAATTTAACTTTTTCGGCCGTTGTTTTGAGAAAAAGTGACTAATAAATGTAGTGACGATGTGATCTGCCGGAATCTACGGCTCAATGTATTATCGGGATTTTGGAATCTGGGCACACACAAGAAACTGTAATGGACGCTGTTGGATTGGCAAGAAGTGCCACTGCAGACTGGAATCGATTCCAAGAAACATGACATGTTCAACGCCACCCAGGACAATGTCGTACACATATTTCCCCCACAGTAAATAAAGACCAATATATCTTGTCAACAGCTCGTCTAGACAGAGAAGCTAATGTTATGTAGATTCAAAGACTTCTTTTGACAACGGTAAGAAGGGTCTCAAGCCAAGCAATCCAAAATAGCTTTATAATGATGGACTGTATGCCCATAGGTCAATGTTGAGTTTTCCTTTCACAACAAGACACTGTGAGGCTGGGAGAAAGTGGGTTGTTGAACATTTGGATTAGGTGCAAAATGGTTGGAGTAAAGTGCTGTTTACGGATAAGTTCTGATTCAGTTTACAGTGTGACGTCAGACGTGTTTTGGCACCATTCGTCCTAGTCAACAGCCAAGCCAATCGCTATTCAATCTTCACGGTCAAGGCAAGACAGCTAATCACTAGTCAAAACAATACTAACTCAGTTTCGGTGACCGTTTTCGTATTTATAGGGCTCGTGGATCATTCGAGAAAAATCCGATTGCGGCACAGATCAGGAAATTAGAAGAATTCATAGGATCCCGAACTCGCCAAAAATGGTCACCAAAGTCGCCAAGTTGCCAAAAATATTGCCAACTTGGCTCTATCCTCAAGATTTCGCAAAGTTGCCTTTGGCGTAAGGAGTGAGTGAGTGAACATTAACGTCCCACCGTTCAACTACACGAGGGCTATTGGGGACGGTCCACGTAATTTTGAACCATGGTCAAGTTGTGACGGGTGCTTACGCGTTTCATTAACCTTCTTTCAAAATCTTTTAAATTGTATTTATTTTAACCAATCCCCGCTGAGAGCTAAAAGTGTGACTTATGCAAATAAGATAGTTTCGGGTTTAGCGAGTTCGAAAGAGATATAAAAGGGAGAAATGAAATGAAGAGATGAGGATGACTACGTGTTTTGATAGAGGAGTTAACTACGTGATTGATTAAGAAGGTGATTCTAGGAGATTAGTTTAACTAAGTGAAGTTTGTTAGCTGAAGGAAGATTATTGAAAAAGATTCATTAATTCGGTTCGGACGTAACTGAAGATATCCAGGATTGAAACCGCTCCATAGATTCTACATGTATTCAAGATTCCTGTCTTAAAGAGATATCAGGTCTGTGATTTTTATAGATTAGATTTAAATGCGTAGTTTGATTGTATGCGTTATTCCCCGTGGTATAAGTTAGTGTTCCGTCGTTCATAATTGAATTCTGATATCACTCCACTATAATTTGTTGTTCTTAAAGTTTGATTAATATTTGTGTATTTCTATCATAAGGAATAATATAAATAGTAGTGATTTATTATTTATGTAGTTATTAATTATGAATCCAACATATCCAAATTTAGATAATGTGCAAAGAGGAATTAATAATCATAGGGGTAGTGAGAGACTACGACAAAGTGACGTGGACGACACTTTAGCTGGCACCCCCTCTCCTAACTACCACACCACACCACGGGAGGCCGTTTGAGCTCTCGACAGATTTAACGTGCATCTCGCCCTACACGGCGGGTCTTCAATGGTACTGGGATCAAACTCATGACATGCTAGCCACGATCCGATGCCTAAACCACTTGGCTACCGCGGCCACCTTGGTGTAAGGAACAACATTGCTTACGAATATTACAAATTTAACGTAAAATAAATATAACATAGAGTAATAAAAAGGCATTACACATCCAAATACAATAATTTACACTATTTTACACAAAATTAGTAACAATACTTTTGGAAGTTTGGTTATATGCACCAATAAAATGAGCCAATCAGCCAATACAATGGGGTAAAAAATTATTTAATTTCATTTATTATATTTTTAGGTGTAACTAATTTCTATAAAAGCAGCATATATTTTGAGCAAAATATATAGTTTTCTAACTGGAAATATTTATTTCAAATTTTTTAAGAGTATTGTTTTGATAAAAAGTCAAGTTAGGTCAACATCTATTCTTGTTTTTTCAATATATTTTAGAACGTCTCTATCTCTGTGCATGCCCATAAATGTAAAGGGGCAATTCTAGTAAATGACTCTAGCTGACGTGTATCTCTTTGAAAGATTTATTATTGCATTTAGATTTAATGCAATGGAATGTAATAAAATATTTACCTAGTGGAACTCACTGAAAGTACTGTTAGTTCAAAAGTTTGACTTAGATATATACCGAGAGAGAGGTTTTATCGAAAATACAAACCCAAACTTTAAAAGGGTAAAAGAAAAGTTGAAATACTGCTCTCAGTGGTAGAAATTTTAGTTTAAATTAAGGATCAGCTTAATGTTTATTTGGAAAAACATCGTTTTAGTTAGAATGATTATTACAGAAAACTGAATCGATGTTTTACTTTTGGTAAATGGGTTTTTGTGAACAGAGGCATTGTAAGATTCTTGATTACCATATTTAGTATTTTATAAAACAACTTTGCCCAAGAAACATTCAAAAGGGAAAATATATTTTTTTTTAATATCTGTCTCAAAAAATTTATCAGGAATGAATTTATTTGTAGGTAAATGAAGAATATTATGCACCTACATTCACTTTTATTGATCAAAATTTAAACCTTATAATAAAAAAATGATCTATTTTTAACACCCTTTTATAAGCTTCACCTACTTGTATGTAATGGAATCTTTGAACTCAAATTTTATCCAGTTTAAAAGGTCAGATTAATTCGTAATTTTGCTCACTTGTCCAGGACCGATGGCAATACAATAATTTAATAATTTTATTCCATTGTCTAAACAGGATCATCAGGATTAATGATTTTCCATTTTCAGATCCCATCCCGCATCTGGCGACTAATTTCGGATTCCAATCTAGATTTGGCGACTAAAAGAGTGAGCTGCAAATTAGTTAGATGAACTATAAAATGGGTGTTTTCTTTGGGGGGGGGGGGTTAAGTTATAATTTATTATAAGAAAAATCACCAATTGTTTATTTCCTTTTTTTTTCCTTCAGTTTCGTAGCAATTACTAAAGCTTAAGCAAAAGCATTTGGAAACATGCATTTCTACATAAAATAACATTTTATATTTTCCATGTTACTTTTTATACTTTTTAAAAATTTGGATAGATATTTTTCGAACATCTCTTATGCGCTCTTACTTTTATTCTTCATTTCCAAGAAATTATTTAAAAAAAAAGGTATTTTTTCAAAATTAATTTCTTATTCCACTTGTTTAATTTAGACGACCATTTCGTTGTTTTCTTATAACCTTCAATTTTCTGGAGATATTCAACAAAAGTAGAATAATAGCGATTAATTTTAATTTTAAATTATGAGAAGGTAATGAATGATGTTAAATTTCTAAATAATCCGATGAGCTATCCCACTATAATAGTGCAATTTACCCTAAACTTGAATTTATTTAAAAATAATGTCTTTTAACATGTCTTGAAACTGAACAAAGAATTTAAATTAAACGTAATAATTACTTTACCACACAACACATTTCACTGGAAGAGATCCATTTTATAAATCGACTTATTGCTGATACAAAAATACAATTAAATGTTGCTATTGAATTATACTAACGTTCATTATGAATAAAAATAGCAATAATAACAAAATAAACCAGGATTTCTCATTTGTATGATAAATATAATTACCGTAAAATCCGGCATATAACGCCCACTTTAAACACAAAAAATAAGATCCAAATTTACGGGAACGCATTATACGACATGTATAAAATGAGAACATAGAAAAAAGATCAACATAGAGAAAAAATTTAGACTTCTGCATATATTAAAATATTGTTTATTTAAAAGAAATGACGTTTTTCTTATGAACTTATAGGATTGCAGTTCTAAAAGTATACTAATGTTTTCTAAAACTTGGAATAATACTTACAATTAATGACTTCAAAACGGGAGAATATTTTACACGTACGTTTTGGGTTCCTTCGCAAAAAGGTTGTGGCGTTATACAGCGAATATATCTAAAAATTAAAAATTGCAGCTTGAATATATAGGTTAGCGTTATACGCCGGATTTTATGGTAATAAAACTTTTCCTGACTTTTTTTATTTAAAAATTATGATATAAATATAACTTTTAAAAGTATCACTAAACAACAAAAAAATTATTAACCCTGAGGTTGTGTATAAACTTGTTCCCAAGACTCATCTTTCGTATAATAATTATGTTTATAATTTTTTTTAATAATATTTAATTAAATAAGAAAAATCAAAAATTTCAGCAATTTAAATAAAAATAATAATACTGCTAAATAAGTCACAAGTATTACCGAATTTAATATTTAGCAAAATTGAATAAGCCTCAAAATCAACATTTATGAGTTTACAGTAACATTTCTCACTAGCTTTCTAAATTTTTTTAAAAAATACAATGTTTTTACAATGAAAATACAATGACGATAAATGATGATTAAAACCGCAATAATAGGTTTAAATGATGAAAAAAATATATTTGCAATTTAAATATATCTTTACTCTTCTGGAATGTATAGAACGTAAGTATATAACGAAAAAGAAAGTATATATAACGAAATATATAGTTTTTTTTATCTTAAAAATAAACTCCACTTTTTTATCGGAAAAGTAATTAACTCATTATTCTTGTGAAAATATTTGCTCAAAAGATAAAAATATTTTGATGACTTGCCTTGATAAACTCTTAGAATCATGTTTCACTAGTTTTCGAAGAACGTAAGGCTGCTAGCGAAATTTTGCTGTGACATACTTGTTAAACAATAACCATAAACTTCTATCACATGTTTCATAGAACTCTGTTCACCAAGGGTCCATAAAATTCATTTTTACGCTCGATTATACCTTAAAAGTAAGCTTCATCATAAAAGGGAAAAAAACATTAAAAAATGAGAGAAAGGATGGTGTGTAAGCAGTGACGTCGAGTAATGAGTCCATGGGATACACATTCTTGTATTTTCAATTTAATATTTAATTTAGCGATTTATAGCGGTATATATTGTAAGTTTCAAAGTTGGAAGGAATGCTGTTGTGGCGTCGTGGACTCGGTAGCGTGTGGACGCTAAGCTAATCATTAAAAATACTTTTCATTGTGATCTAAATAACTATTTATTTGAGTTACAACATTCAGAAGATCACTGGGAAGAGAAAAAGTCAGTTTCAGGTGCTAATCCTATTTTTCCAATCGGTTGCATCGGGATCCACTCCTCGCTTCTTCTCCGTGCATCAGGTCTTCAGGATACGGAGTACGAAAAAAAGATAGCGGAATTTCTCTACCGCGGGCCCTCGCCTCGCGCTTCCTTCTTAGTCCACCGGATACTGTCTCAAGAGTTGATCCCCTCTTTAGCCGGGTCGACCCTCTTAAACTCCAGGGCGGGTCAACTCCACGCTCCTCATCAATCCCCATTGGCAGGCCTCAAGGTTTTGCACCCTGCACCTCGGTAGCCCACCATTGGTGCAGGGATAACAATGGCTCGGGTCTCTCTCAAAAGTTTCCGGCGACAAGGGCTGGTCTGGCATCTGGTTCTTGAACCACCTCTCCCCATTTTCCTCTTTTGATGTTACCCGCCGCCGTCTGCCGAGGCGCCAGCCTTTTAAGACGGACAATCACTGCCTATGGACGAAAAATAATACAGTGATGTCCAGCCCATAGTGTTACCAGTTACACTGGCCCCGACAGCTCAGATGTCCGACAAAGCACAATGACGCCAAAGCCACGTGCTCTCCAGCTGTAGCGTGCGTCATGAATAGAGGCGATTTCTCCTTTGTGACTACGTCACACTGTCAACCACAGAAAAATGTTGTTTAAAGGTATTTGTAATAAAGTTGAAAGGTTTTTATTCATTTACGATTGTTTCTCAAACTTACAATATTTGAGACCCAACTTTCAATAATAATTTTCATCGCGCCCTTAGCATATAATAACAATGTATTGAATGCAATAGTAATCTACTTTGACGTAAAGCTATAATACGACCTTAATTATAAATCGAAGCAATTATCAAAAGAAGAATTAAATTTTGTTCGTGTTTTTGTTTTAATTGATAGATATTTTAAGAAGGTTAATTTTAAGTAGTACGATACTTATATATAAATATACAGTCGACGCTCGATAATTCAAACCTTTGATAATATGAACCTCTCGCTAACTCGAAGTATATGCTCAGTTCCCAGAAAGACTGGATGTTTCAAACTAAAACAATACGTTTTGGTACACTCAATATTTCGAAGTAAAATCTGTGTCTTTCCAGACTACAACACGCTATAATTCGAAGTTATCTTATAAAACTCTCGACAATTCTAACATTTACTATCATACGCAGTCTTATAAAAAACAGGTTGGAGTTTACAAGTTTTGCGTTGTGTTGTCTCTGAGTGTATCCCCTGTAACGTAACCTATTTGATGACTTTCTGACTGCTACCCATTCTTAGTGTTTTCCGGTTTCTCAGGCGAAAAGACAATGTTATTGTTTTCCTTCCTTTAAGTGTGCAATAACCCAATCGCATTTTTTGTCAGCCGTCCGTATCTTTCGTTCAACACGTAGTCTTGTTACACATGTGTTCAGAAAGGATGATCCGCTGTTGTGAAGAAGAGATATGTAGGATTGTGTATGAATGTTTTGAATGCATTCATTTACTACAGGACTTTTAACTTCTGTAAAATATTTATACTTGTATAATGAGTACTTTCTGAAAAAACTTTAAAATAATTGTATACATATGCACAATTGTTGTTTTGTTACATAACTTAAAATGTAAATGTGTTTGAAAAAAAATTATCTTTGTGTATTTTTGGAATTTTTTTTCTACCCTCTTGATAATTCGAAGTTTTTCATTGGTCCCTCCAACTTTGAGTTATTCAGAGTCTACTGTATATTATGTTACTTTTTATTTTTACATTAATAAATAAGTTTTATGAGTGTAAAATTTATATTTTATTTTTTATCATACAAGAATTTTTTTTTATTTTACTTTATTTTCCCTTTGAATAAATTAATAATTTTAAAAAAAAATAATCTTTCATTTTTGACTTTTTGATATGCTAGCTCCCCTTCCCCACGCACACCTGGGATTACAACGCCTCCTAGGGGAACAAGCCCCACAATTTGAGAATCGCTGACTTAGTATAAAGTTATTGTAATTTTTTTTTTTAAATTTGATTGTAAAACTTAAAATTATAAAGCTATAAATTTCAAACACCAATTTTTAAAAGACTAAGAAGGGGAGGGGGAGGATGCATTATTAGAACTTGGATAATAACAAATTATTTTTATTAATACTGTTTTTTAAAACACTCTTGAACACTTATAATTACGCACCAAAATAATAATTTTATAAATCTAGTAATGTATATAATAATCCATATAATAGAATTAATTTCAATTAGGCAAATAGCTTTATGAAAATAAATTATTATTATCTTCGAGGATTCAAAACATAAGGGTTCAATCAATAAACCGGAAAGGATAAAGGTAATAATTCTTTGAAATAGAATAATTAGGGAATAAAAATACTGAAGTGACAAAACCAACCAATTTATATTTTGCTGCACTACCCCAAGAACAGAATAAATCTTTTTTTCTTTAAGTATAAAGTTAATGTACACTATAATGCACAGTTACAATCAATTAGCTTACATTTGCATTTTTTTTTTGTATTGGTATATTTGTACTCGTAGGCAGAAAAAAAATTCATTTTACATTATAATAAAAATAAACAATCATTCATTGCTCTCCATGTATATTTGCTACAGGAAGTAATAATAACAAAGTAATGATAATAAATTCTTATAGAAGGAATGCAGAATTAATATCTGTGTTATTTGCTCAAAAGGAATTAAATTAAGATGTGTGCATATTATTCATTATTAGAACTTATTAAACACAGTTAATTAACTTCTTTTGCATCATTGTTTTAGATTAATTTTCAATTATATTAAAATTAGGCTAAAATATCCTTTATTAAAAGAATTTTAAAGGTTTCTGGTCCTCAGTGTTAAATATTTGTTTTAAACAACTGACTAAATAAAAAAATTTCTTACTGATTTAAATTAAGTTTCTTACTCACTCACTTTAAGGGGGTCCAGCACGTCCACACGAGCATATGTTAAATTGCGTAAATTTATGTACCTTTTTCTCAGAAACGACTTACTTCTCATGAATGAATTTTTACAGTAAGTTATGTATACTTTCAATAAGACTTTAACGAAGGGTTTTGTCTTTTTATTAAAAATTAAATTAATTAGGATTTCTTGAGAAAAATTGTCCAATTTTTTCCCCTAAAATTTAGTTTAAAAAAATGTCATAACTAAAAGGCTTGCTCAATGTATATAAATCCCTCCATTAAAATGCGTAAACATGGTAAAAGTATGCTCACTGAAAATTTGAAGATTATATGATTGGTAGTTTTTGAGAAAAAGGTAGATAAAATGAAGAATATTACATTTTGAGAAAACAGGCTTTAAGTGTGAAAAATTGTAATTTTTGGAGCATTTACTTTTTTAATACTTCCCAGAAGCATATGAAGCATTTTTTTTGCTTTTTGCTGCTACAAGTATTTTATTTTACTTTTTTTCATTATTTTTAATAATTTTGCCTTTTTTGGGGATCTTAAGATGCTTTCATTGGGCTACACGAATCCTAATTGTATGTAGTTTTTTGAAGCACGACGCACAGTTATAATTTTCAATATTGCAATGTTTTAAGATTATTAATTTTGCTACACAACTTATATTAAACGGGGCAATAGCCATATTTACCCCTAATTTTAGAGTTTTTAACCCCAGAAATGTAGACCTTAGAATCACTGACCATATGGTGTTATTAACTGACTCATTTGGGGGTACTGGGTCTTTCCATGTAAACATTTTCTTACTTACATAGAATCACCTAGATCTCTAAAAATTGACTTCATTTAATTCATTATGGTGTATGTATTTCTGATCATAGGGCCTTTTGTTCCATTCGGCTTCTGTCTTTTGAAACTTGCACCAGGCATTTATTATTGCAGGACACAGTCCAAGTTGAAGGCTCTCGTTGGAAGACAGAAGATGAAAATAAACAGCCGAAACAGGAGTTTTGATGCTATGTAGATCATTGGTAATATTTCTAATAGCCATACCCTAATATCTTTGAATTTTTTATATTGAAATGTCGTTTATGACTTCTTAGGCTTTTACCATCACAACTTTTTTCTTCTGATTCGCTTTTAATATTCTAAAGATGTGTACGATACACTTTTCTATAAGCCCAATATGCTCTAATTTTTCCACTTTAACATCATTTGGATTAGCTCTCATCGGAATCTAATGCAAGGTGAAACCCAGGTACTTCAAGCAGAGCTCATTTGATGTGCGTCAGGGAGTAGCTTCATTTAAAAAAATCAATAAAAATTATTATAATTATATTATTTCCTCACATCATACAACATTTTAAACAAAAATATTTAAATTTTTATAAAAAATAAAAATCGATAATTTTTTAAAAATTCATGTGCCGGACTGCCTTAATCTAAATTAAAAATGTCTTGCTCACTTACTTTAATCTAAATTAAATGTCTTACTCATTTACTTTTGTTTGAATTAAATTTCTTACTCTTCCGAAGATGCTTGCATATTCGTTTTATTCATTAAATTAATTGATAAAGTAATTACTGTTATACAAAATGAAATTTGATAACTTTCTAAATCTCGATATTAATAAAAAAAAATGGTAACAAATACGTTATAAACCTTGAGTGGGTTCTTTTACTGGTCGGTGTGCTCGAATTGATAAAAAAATAATAACAGTCGGTTTTTGTCCCACCGATTTATTTTTCTCTTTCTACGGGACACATCACAAAAACGAATAAATTAAGAAGATGTCAACATATTGCAAAATCCATCGTCCAGAATTCTTTCTTCCTCCGACCACGTTTTTCTTGGCTCCGACTTTCTCGCTTCCGCTGCCTTCTTTCTGCCTCGTCCGGTCTGGTCTGGTCTTTCACCGGGTCTTCCTCTCTATATATGCCGGACTCGCTTCCAGATCCTCCCATACATGATCTCACCTGTTGCCATATTCTCCCATCTATGTTCGATCTGTTGCCAGGTACGGGTATTAAATCCTTACATACATTTTTTGGGATATTTTATAAATATCTTGAAACTCTTAAGTCGAAAGTGTTATGTAATTAGTATCAGCCCTTAAAAGAATTTTGAAAATCTAAATCACAATTAAAAATCAGGAAATGCTAAGGGGTATTTTACTAATGCGTAATTCTCAATTATCTATTCACTTATCATACTGCATTTAAAAAAGAAAAAAATGACTTGTGGATTTAAGAAAGAAGCTGAAAAATCTCATTTGCAGAACGAAGAGGCAGGACGGACTGGAAGACCAGTCAGACAATAGTCAGATATGGTAGGTCATTCATATATATGCAGTATGGCGTAATGGGTGAGTGCTGTGGATATAAAGTAAGCTAGAAGTGAACAGTCACCATTTCTCTAGAATCTATTGCATGGTGTGTATCAGTTTAAACGACATCGAACAACTTCTTCAATACTCAACATCAGTATAGTATCCTTAAAATGAATCCCGTAGACAATATCTGAATGACCTATCCCTAGGTGGAATCATTAAGACGTTGAGAAGAAAGATTGACAGCACAGCTCGCGATCACTAACTGCAGCATTTCGGGTGTTTGGAGAGCATTTAAAACTACTGGAATTTAAACTGCTTTGTAGTGATCATTTACTAGTTACCAGGTTTGCATATGTGATCGATATATTATGCTATATACAACAAAGGACAGACGTTAGACAGTGAAAGGAAACATAAAACGCATACAGGACACTATTGAATAACCGATATCGCTATACCTATACATTTACGGCAGCTTTGCGGTGATGGAAACAAAGGAAGTGGACAGATCAGCAATGGGACAGACAGATATATGGTTGTTGTGGGCGTGTCCATGATGTGCAGATTGATTTTTAAAAAAAGCTTTAGATCGCTACAGCATCTCAATCTCAACAGCTTTATCAGAGAAGACCGAATCTTTTGAATTCCTTTGTTAAATTTTTTCATGGTTAGAGACCTTATAGCATTATCTGTGTCGATTTGAAACAATTTGTTTGACATTCAATTAGAATAACAGTCCCAACTTTTACTTTTGAATGTATTATAAATAGTCTTTTCATTTTTAAATTGATAAAATTAGTTGAAAATATGAGTTTATTTCGCATTAATAATGAAATAATTTTAGTTTTGATTTTTGAATTATCAAAATTAATTGAAAGTATGCAATTATTTCATCTAAAATAAAAAATAATTTTAAAGGTTATCTTTGAACTAGCATAACTAATATTAAATATGTTTATTTCATTGAAGATAAAAGTAATTTTATAGTAAACCATAATTAAGAGATATTTTAAGCATTTCATTAGAAAATGATAAATACTTAGCGAGAAACCATTTGCATGAGATTCTCTAGTGTCTGCTCTTCAAAATTAAAAGAAAATATTAACGGAAACTAGTTATTGGAAAACTGGATATATTGTATGAGATATTGACTACATTTGGAAATAATTAGTATACATACATGTTACTAAATATAAACATAAGTAATAAAATAACATATTTTAATATGAAAAAAAATTTTAAAGTTTAAAAAGTTTCATGAAGGCAGAAACTAGTCTAAGTTAGCCAAGAGGGCAAATCAAAGGTATCATCAAAGATACATTTTATTCATTCTATCATCATTGATTTATTGTTAAAATTATGGTACTTACGTACTAGCGCAACAATGCCAACTTTCAAGATAACTCACCAAGTTGGCAACCCCGATTTCGCATGTGTCATACGCACAGAATCAGCAACCATGTGCTTCGTTACTTATAATGTAGCCAATTTGGTTGCGATAATACGTAAGTACCAAAATATCTTATTTTATATAAAATTAACAATTTATTTTACTTTAAAAAGGCACATTATTAGCTTAAGTTGGCGTATGATTTAAGTAGAAGGAGAAATTATTATCAGCATATTTGAAACACCTTCCATAAATAATTAGTTTTCAACTTAAATGTCTTTTTCTGTTTGTTTTTTCAAAATTATAATATCGAAAGTGTGTGTGTATTTTGCATTTATAAAAACAGACTAAAATTTATAAGGGATAACTGCAGTGTTAAATTTGTTATTTGATTCTTTTATTAAAAAATGAATTACTAGAAACAAAATTAATTGTTAAAAGTTATCATTAATAGAAAAAACTAAAAGCAAATTTCATTTTTTTTAATAAAAAATTTATTTTGATTAAATTTTTTTTAAAAATGTAAAAGTAAAGACTATCAGAGTCGAAGAAAAAGAAAACTGCTTCTTGTTTCTTGTTGCGGTATAGGATGCAATAACATTTTTTCTAGAAATAAATAGAAATATGAATGCCAATTTGAAATACAGTCTCTCGAGAATTTTCATAAAATATTTACGTTTGCCCTTTTCGAAATTTTATATACTGTTATTTCAATTTTCTTAACATTTCACACATTCTGTCTATTGTAGAAATATAAGCATTGTTTACTAGCAATGAAAAACCATGAAAAGTTAAATAGAAATATAAAAAAGAATACAGCGTTATTATATTTCAAATCTAAGTATTGTTACAGCTTCCATGTTGTACAGTATTTAATTTATTAAGAAAATTCAATCGAAAAATGGATTATAGTAGTATCAAAAGGATTCAACTGGGATTCAAAGGCTTTATCAAAGATATTTATTAATTTCTCTGCTTTTTTTGTTTTTGTTTTAAGTCTTAGCTAGTCTCCTGCTTATACACAAATCACTTATAAGCAACAAACAAAAAAATTTTTTAATTTATTTGCCTTTTTTAGGTTGTAGGAAATGTAATTCAATTTCTTTGCTATTTGTAATTTTGAGCTTTAGTGTGAGCTACTGTGCAAATTATTTAGTAGTTTAAAGAAAGTGATTCTCTTGATTAAAATATTCCCATTCCATTTGGGAAAAAAATTAACATCATGGATGGTTGAATGAGAGGTAAATAATGAAATAAATAGGATAATAAACTAACTTGATTAACATAATTAATTATTTACTAAGCAGAAGTTACTAATTACAGGTGTCGGAATTTTTATGTAACTGATTACTTATCAAAAATAGTTCTGAGTTTTAAATGTCGTAAAATATTCCCTGAAACTATTTTGGCTTATAAAAGCTCAAGAAATACATATTGCTTAAAGCTAAGTGCATGTTTCAAATATTTAACTACAAAATAAAAACTAAACAAAAAATTTAAAATATCTTCGATAATTGATGCATACTTATTTTCCACTGCGAAATTTATGGAAAATGATAAACACCAATATTTTATCTAGAAAAAATCAATCATTCAATACGTTTCAGAAAAAAATGAGTTATAACGAGGCTTAAGTTTTAAATATTTGGAGTCTACATCTTGAAACCCTTAATTAAATTCTTAGCATTATTTCGAAAAATTTAAAAAATAGTCGAGGGAGAAAATCCTGATTTAAAAAATGATAATTTTGAAGGATGATATATTAGCTTATAGTCATTAAATATTAATCTACTTATGACTGTTTAAAACGAGAAAATATAATTAGCAATATATTTTATTCCTAAATTTAAATAATTCACTTAAAATACTTTTTACGAATATAGATAATAATATGAAGAAAAGTAAAACACTTAAACAAAACGTAATTGAAAAGATCTTTAAAATTGAATGAAAATAAGAGAGATGTTTTGTGGATAATCGTTTGCACAAATAAATCTAGTATATGGCCACAAAACAACATTTTTCTGAATAGTTCGGGAATTAATAGTTCAAGTTTCAAATGGAATGTAGATGATATATTATTGAAACCCTTTTTAATGTAATTTTGGGGAAAATGTAAGCCTAAATGAGAACATCTCTCCAGACCTTTAGCTACATTAATTATGTTAATTAAATTAGTAGCGTTATTATTTAATTATCTTTTGAAAATTAACAGATAGATTATTTCTTTCTGTCTCTATACATAAATACAAATAGATGCTTCTGTGTTAATATTATTGACTATACGGAATTATTAACACATATTAATGAAAAAAACATATATACAAATATTGCTGTAGATCTGAACAGTATAGAAAGCAGATGACCCTAAAATAAAGAATTAATCAATTTTATACGCGAAAATGAAATGCGTTATCATGAATGCTAAGAGAAGTATACATTCTTATTAAGAAAGTATATTTCATAAATCGCTGTATAATGATGAAATTAATTTTTTTCTTGGAAAAGATTGAGTTAGCGAGACTCTACTAAACAATTTTTAGAAGTTTATTAAAAATAAATTTTTAAAAAAAGTAAATAAAGAATAATAATTTACATGAATTATTTTTTTAATAGTTTAACATACGGTTTTAAATCCATAACTTTTTAGAATGCATAACAAATTGTTTAGTGACGATTTGCATATGGTTTGCAAAATTACATATTTTAAAAATCAGTAATTGTAACGAAATCTAAAAAATCTTCAACTGAAAAAGGACATTTATTATTGCGCATTTAATCTGGAAGAATGTATGTGTTATGTTTAAGGGTTTGAAAATAATTAGATGCACATATTACTTTTTAAGTTAGTTTAATTACGATATAAATACACTTATATCTACAGATTCATATATACATTCCAATAGTTGGCGTAGCATTTATATACGGAATACTTCCGTTCAGTTACAGTTATAAGTCTTTAACTGGTTGTAGTTAAATACACCACAGTATGATCAGAAAAAAATTTAATAAAAATATAAATTCCTATTTATGTATGAATTATGCCAAATATATATTTTAACAAGGCAATTTTTTCAGCCAAAGGTTTTTACGATACCTATGGTGGTCTAAAAATTCAAAAGTAAAGTCTGTCCCCTCAAAACTGTTTCTAGTTTATTTGGTAAGAATGTAGAAATCGGTGACAGGATTTCCTTCCTTTGGCTGTTGACTCCAAAGGGCAAGAAATGTTTGCTCGAAACTTGCTGTCGCAGCTATTTCATATTTTCTTCTCGATGTTCATTTTCTTGCTGCCATTTTATTCTCTGTTTATCGACTACTTTCTCCCTCAGAGTACTATTTTTTCGTTTTCACTCTTTCTCAACGTGTTTTTTGTCAGTTATTTCTTCAGTAAATGTTTACATAAATTAAGAAACCAGTCAGTGCCTTAAGGGGTGTTAACTTTTTCTGGAGGGTTGAAAATATGAGCAATATTCAAATACTTCTAACTCTTCTAAATTAAAACTAAATAATTCGAATCTTTTACACGTTATTTATAAAGGAGTTATGCTTCAGAAAAGTGTAAAATGTTTAAAATATAATTATAATTTTAAAAATTATAAGCATATGAAAATAAGAAATTTTTTATAAGAAATATTAATTAAATTTTACTGAGCGCATGATATTTTCAAAATTATTAGCTTTAGATACTAGCAAAAAGTTGATTTATAAAGTTAAATGTATCCTTATTACACCGTATAGTAAATTTAAATAAATAGAATGATAAATTATATTTTTTTAAAATAAAAAAATTATTATTTCAAAAATTTTTTTTAAAAATTTCAATATTTTTCAAATATTCTGAAATACAGAAGATATATTATTCTTAATTTACTAGGGCTTAAAGTGTATGATACATTTTATAATTCTATAAAGTTTTATGCATCAAAGCCTACTATTTTAGAAATAGCATGCGCGCAGTAAAACTTAATTAATATTTCTCATAAAAAATTTCTTATTTTCATATGCTTATAATTTTTAAAATTATGATTATATTTTAAAAATTTACTTTTTTCAAAAAGCCTTATTCTTTTATAAATAATGTGTAAGCGATTCGAATTATTCAATTTTAATTTAAAAGAGTTGTATGTATTTGAATATTGTTTATATTTTCAGCCCTCCAGAAAAAGTTAACACCCCTGAGATCACTTAACGTCATCAATCTTGGAAATATGTGCAAAGGCAAGTATAAATTTGCATCATCCAAACTTGAATTAAATTTTGTTAAAATTAGTTAGAGTTTTGCATAAATTTAGGACTAAACATATACGGCAAATTGATACAAAGTAATTGTTCCTAAAATGCTATATTTCGGCCTTTATTTAATCACCCTTTTAATTATATATATATACTAGCTGTTACCCGCCCACTTCGCTGGGTATTTCATGATGTTTTATAAATTTTTACTGCTTATATATATGTATAAATTATTCCTAGCATTAAGAATTCTATTGAATTGAAAAATATACTTACACCTGTAACTGTCACCTGTTGATAAAAAAAAGGGCAGAACTCATCTAATTTGTATTTTCTAAAAATCTCTAAAATTGAAGCATAGAATGATGTTTGCTCTTTCGTAACTCAAAAACCAAGTGGATTCCAGCAAAACTAATTTTCGGTGGATCTCTACTCCGTAAATTGAACATGCAAGCCAAATTTCAAGTCTATATCTAACAGAAAAAAGCAAAAGTTTTACTATAAATATCCCCGTAATCCCGTTGAGAGCTGTTTTCCAAAATTACTGCTCTTAGCGGATTTCAATTCAACAAAAAAAAATGCAAACCAAATTTCATTATTATAGTCCTTGTAGCTCGAAAAAAGTAATTTTTTTGTCAATATGTCCCAGTAACCCCCTGCAACCCCCCAGAACTTGATTTCCTTAAAATTTATTCTTAGTGGTTCCCTATTCAACAAAAGAAACATCCTTAACAAATTTCAAGTATATGGGTCTAACAATTAAAAACAGGAATTTTTTTCTGTAACTCCTCTTGACCCCTCGCAAACATCTTTGGGGTCAATTTTCATTTTACTCTTTGTTAGAGGAACTCTATTTCATGAAAGGAACATGCCTACCAATTTTCAAGCAGGATGATCAAGTAGTTTAAAAATGGAAATATTTATCGATTACGCCTCTTAATCTCCCGAAATGAAACTTGGTAGTTGATATTCGCGAAACCCATTTTGTAGCGGTTCTCTACTTTACGAAAGGAATCTGCTATCAAATTTCAAGACTGTACGTCTAACAGTTTTAAAATGGGGATAATTGTCTATAACGCCACTTGAGCCCCCGCAATGCCACTTTTGGGTCTGTTTTCACAAAACCCATTTTGTAGGAGAATTGCACTCTATGAAAGGAATCTGCTTAGCAAAATTAGAAGACTGTGCGTCCAATTAATTAAAAATGCAAAAAAATTATCATTAACGCCCCTTGAACCACCGCAACACCACCTAGGGTTCGATTTTCACAAAACACATTTTGCAGTGTATTTCTATCCTATGAGAGGAATCTGCTAACCAAATTTCAAGACTGTGAGTCTAATAAATTAAAAAAAGAAATAATTATTTATATCTGCTCTCTTGGGGTCAATTTTCTCCAAACCCGTTTTATAGAGGATATTTACTCCATGAAAGAAACATTCCTACCAATTTTCAAGCAGGTAGGTCAAATAGTTTAAAAACGAAAATATTTATCTCTTACGCCACTTATTCCCCAGCAACGCCACTTAGAGGTCTGTTTTCACAAAACCTTCTTATAGCTGATCTCTACTCTATGAAAGAAATCTCTTTATCAAATATAAAGACTGTGCGTCTAATAGTTTAAAAATGGAAATAATTATCTATAACACCCCTTAAGTCCCCTCAACGCCACTTGGGGGCAATTTTCACGAAACCCATTTTTAGCGTATCTCTACCCTATGAGAGGAATCTGCTTACTAAGTTTCAAGACTGTACGTCTAATAACTTAAAAATCGGAATTTATAACGCCCCTTAAACCCCCCGCCCCCGCAACACCCCTTGGGGGTCAATTTTCCCCAAACCCATTTTGTAGCGGATATTTACTCCATGAAAGAAACTTACCTACCAATTTTCAAGCAGGTAGGTGAAGTAGTTTAAAAACGGATATATTTATCTATTACGCCCCTTAATCCCTCGCAACGCCACTTAGAGGTCTGTTTTCACAAAACCGGTTTTGTAACTGATCGTTATTCCACGAAAGGAATCTATTTATCAAATTTAAAGACAGTGCGTCAAATTGTTTAAAAATGGAAATAATTATCTATTACGCCCCCTAAGCCTCTGCAACACCACGTGGGGGTCGATTTTCACTAAACTTATTTTGTAGCGGATCTCTACTTTATGAAAGGAATCTGCTTACCCAATTTCAAAATTGTACATTGAGTAGTTTAAACATGGAAACAATTATTTATAACGCCCCTTTACCCCCCGTAACGCCCCTTGCGTTTCGAATTTTGGAAAATCCGTTCTTAGCTAATGTCTACTCTATCAAAGGAACATGTCTACCAAATTTCAAGTCTGTAGGTTGAATAGTTCCAGAGATTTTGTGATTAGTCAGTCAGTCAGTCAGTCAGTGAGTTGAGTCGCTTTTCTCCTTTATATATATAGATATATATATATATCTATATATATTACGCGAATAACATTTAAATATGATATCTTAAAGAGAAAGCAGGAAGTTACACACATACTTCAAATTAAATGATCATTTGTTCATGTTATTTTTTAATTCTGTTGAATTTTCAACCTAAGAACTTATGTGCCAAAAACGAATAATTATTATTTATTTATTTTCTAGTGTCAATGTTTACTACTTTTTACTTAGCTTATTTTTTCATAAGTATGAATTCCATTATTAGTTAGTTTCCAATGACAATTATATCTTATTTTTTCATTAAATAAAAGAAATCTATGTTTACATCACTTTGCTCTGGGAATGCCCTTTTTTTCGGCATTAATAAAAAAATAAGCAATGTTGAA
The DNA here is from genome assembly GCA_019973975.1 of Trichonephila clavata. Lineage (NCBI taxonomy): Eukaryota > Metazoa > Arthropoda > Arachnida > Araneae > Nephilidae > Trichonephila > Trichonephila clavata. Next base: position 165,281 of record BMAO01014281.1, read on the forward strand.
ATAAGCGAAGCATATCAAATCACATTTTATTATTCGATATTTTCAGTTACAGAGATAGAAATCTTTTATCATCCAACTTTCTTTTTCTGCAGAATAATTTTGTATATTAAGGTATCCGACTACCTTAAAATTGTGATTGAGAAATTATTTTATGATTATATTTTAAAAACCATCTATTAGCTTTATAAAAATACCAAGTTTATTATTTTCCGTTCCCTAGAACAAAAACTATAAGTGTTTTAGTCAAAGCAGATGCCATTACTTTAAGCAAGATAATATGTCATACTTTAAAACGCGTTTTACTCGAAATGTGTTTTTATAAAATGCTCAAACGGGGACAGCGATGGCTCAAAAAGTTTTCAAAATAATTAACCAAAATTTTTTTGTGTGGGCTCTGTATAATAGTGGAAGTGTTTAACTATCAGATTTATGAATCACTGTTTTATTACAAAATTTACAGTCCTTTATGTTAATATAATCACTATTATTTTACCAATTTCCTACCATAACTAAGATAAGAGTCTCTTTTGTAAAAATTAAAAATATCACTTATCCCGAAGGTCATTTAAAAAATGAATAACATAGCAACACAACACAATTGAAAAATTGTTTATAAACTTTTGATACAGAATGGGCCCCGTTTATGTTACTTTTTGTAAATTTTTACCCATTTTTTTCCCATTTTAATAATAATAATTTCTTTTTTTTTTCGTCTTAATTTGAACATATTTTTCTTAAAATGTACTAAAAAATTTAAAAACCACAAAAAAAATCATCATATTTTCATTTTTTAAAAAAAAAGTTGTCGCAAGCAACTCTCAACCTCATCTTACCTTAACTCTCATCATTCTTGAGATGTGGACAAAAAGGTGTAAAGGCTCTCTTTTTCTCAACATGAGCAATTATATGAATAAAAAATATTTCTGTGGAATGATGGGAGACATAAGAAAAAAATACAACACATCATAAGTTTGCTCCTCAAAACCAATGTAGAACTTCTTGAATTACTTGTTTTCGTCAGCGCCTAAAATAGACATTGCTTGATATTTATGTATTTTTTTGTCTAAAATTTATTTCTTAAAATTTCCAATTGAACCCTCCGTCGGGTTGAAGCCGGCCTGAGAGGTCAGCAAAAAAGTTTTTTAAATGCCTCTCAGAGCAGTTGCGCCTGATTTTGTTTCGCTCAGAAAAGCAACCGACGAGGGATTAAGCTTCAAAGTTCTTATAAATGTTTCCAAATTTTTAACTTAATTAAACTAATTTTTAACTTAACAGAATTATTTAATCTAACTTATTTTTAACTTAACAGAATTATTTAATCTAACTTATTTTTAACTTAACAGAATTAAAATTCATTTCAATGATTTTCTTTCAATTTTTCCTATTTCTTAATACCTAATTTCAATGATTTTCGGTCAATTTTTCTTAATATCCATTTTAATTTAAGGCCTACCCTTTTATTTAATTACATCTAACTTTTTAGGGCCCAGGCCTTCTTTTAACTTTAACTATTTTCCTAAATATAACAATGAATAGTAGTGTCCTTAATAGAGATAGTTTACTTATAAAGTAAACAAGTTTTTCTAAGAATAATGAATATATCTTAAAACAAAAATATTGCAAGATTCGTTAGCTTAAGAAATTAAAGTTTCCGGATACAACTATTGATTACCTTAAACCGTGACATAGACATTATTTCGGAATTATTAGTTTCAAATCGGAAAAGAGTAACATGAAGCATTAGTAATTATTTATGCTTTTCCTTTTTAATTTTTGTATTTATGATAAATGAAGGAATGAATTTTTAAAACGAAAAAGGAGAAAACAAATTGGAATAGGTTCAAAGGAAACAAATATATGTTCTGTTCAAATCACATCATGAAAAAAAATCTGATTGTTGTTTTGATAAAATATACGCTACAAAATATAAAAACAATTAAGAAGCTTAAAAAATTCATACATTTAAAGGGATTTTATGGGGATTTCAGAATTCTATTTAATGAAAAGTATTATTTCCATCATATATTTATTGAAAATACTATTTTAATTAACAGTAAAGAATTTGATGCATATTAGAATAAAGAGTAAATAAAAACATCTATTCGGATTCCTGAGATTCTTGCAATTTATGGGAAATACATAATTCTTTACGTAATTGAACTTCTATCAAATTGGATTTTTCTTTTTGTTCGTGAAGAAGTCCAATAATTTCTCTGTAAATTTACAAAAGTAATTATTTTTCAGAGAAATATATTTTTTCGCTTCATCAGGCACTGCCTTATTTTCTTTTAAATTACCAAAGAATTATGAGGTTTGTGAAACGCAGATGTATTTGAGATTCGAAATACCGAAAATCCAGCTTACTTTCATAACACCATAAATGTTTTGAAGATTCATATTACTAAATTAAAACTGAACGAAGATTTGCCATTTCTTCTTACTTACGCGTAGCGAAATAATTGTTTCAAATTTCCTTTTGCGTCTCATCTCGGAATACAATTTAATAGTTTTCTGGAAACGGTGGAAGTTATCATGAACGAAAATGGGATCTGCAGTTGTAAGTGTTAATTAACAAAGTAAGAAAGAAAACAACGTTAGAAGAGGGAACAATGTAAATAGAAATAAAAGCTTTTTTATCTATCCCTGGTTATTTTAAATCTTCTTATTTCTATTTAGCTATTAAAAGGGAAAAAAGTAAATAAATATATAAAAGAACATGGGAACTTATAAAAAATAAGAGGCTTTACGTATTTTTTGGCTTAAAACGTTTTTGGTAAATGTGAAATATTTTGCTAAGGTGAAAAGAAAGAGTCAAAAATTGAAATTCACACGAACTAGATGCAAATACAGAATTTAAGATAGTTGTCATTTTTAATTTATGCATATATTTATAAATCAATGTTTTCAGGAAATTAAACCTATACTTAACTCATTTTTACAACAGTCTAAAAACTGAAAATAGCTTTTTAAATTATAATTGATTCTAATATTCCGTAAATTTATTAATATTTTATTAACTAAGTATCTTAAAGTAAAAAAAAGTTTTCCAGAAGATCAAAACTTTTTAAATCATAATCTAAATATTTAATGTTATATTAATTATTTCATAGAAAAAAATTATATAATACACTTCTATTCATCTATTTGTGTAGTAAAACAAACCTGCTTATTTAAGTTTTTGAGGCATAGAATATATTTTATATAGAGTAAAAATTGTTTAACACAATTTTAACATACTGAGGGGACTGAAATATTTGTGTTCAGTGAATTTCGAGTTAAAGGATATTGCAAAAAAGCAACATATATTCAACAAAATGAAGTTTATTATACATTTTATTTACACACACACACACACACACAGATATATATATATATATAAAACATGCTAAATTTTTTTTTAAATAAAAAATAATATAATAAAAAAAATAAAAAAATAATCCAGAGTATGACGACAAGCTCCAACCTAGTTTTTTTTTATATACAATTTTATTAATTAACACACTACTCATAACATCACTTTATTCTAGTCTATTACTCCTCCCATCGCCTTTTTTATCCCACCTCCACCTGCTCGTAATCTCCTCCTAATCTTCTCTATTAGTTCCTCCCCCCCCCCCCCCCTCTTTAATCCCCCATATATATATATATATATATATCATGTATTTAATAAAAATAAATGAAACAAAAGCATTTACGAGAACTTAATTAAATTTAATAGAAAATTTTCAAGTTTTTTTTGAAAAACAAAACATTTTTTGAGTTTTTGGAAAATATTTTGATATTTTTCTTTGCATTGTCTTTTTTAGCATCTGTTACGGACTTATTGCATCATCCCTTTTCACCTCGCCCCCCTTGTACGGAGAAATGGACCCCCCCCCCTTTTTGTGTACTTTGTTTCTTCTCTCTGTGTGTGTTCGAGCATGAATAAAGAAGTCGCTATGCGTTGGTAAAAATTCGTTGAACTTTTTTTTCTCTTTCAAAGCAATTTCGTAAGCTATCGACACTTGTGCAAAACTTGTACGTAAAAAAAATGATCCGCCTTGCGGAGTATTATTAAATCGCCAGAACCTATGGACTTGTGGATTTAGAAGATATTTGAGAAATCTTTTAGTTGTTTTCATTGCTTTGAATGATTATGGCGAGGCAAAGGTCTTGAAAGGTAGTTCTCAGACATCGAAAAACAGTTGGGTGGATTAATTGCGTTTGTGGACACTTTCGCTGAAGACGACAAAGAATTTTTTCGATCAAATTAAGTCAATTTGAACGACTTGATATAAAATATGAATCAGGGAAAGAAGAAATTTTCACGTCTCTATCAGATGGAGAGTTTAACAATTTCGATGGAAAAATTACCACCTGCAATGAGCATATAGAGAAACTCGAGGTAAGACTTAAATCTTTGAATTTAAAATATAGTAAAAATAGTAATGAATCGGGTTCAAATGCTGTGTCTAATGTAATCAAACCATCCCCTAGATTATCAGAATTATCGCTTCCTCAGTTTATAGGAATATTGAAACATGCTTTATTTTTAAAGAGCAATTCAAAGAAATTTTTGAAAATTGTGGCTTAAATGATAAACAAAAATTACAGTATTTACAATCATGTTTAATGGGGATTGCAAAAAATGTCCAGACTGTGGATGACACATACGATTCGTTGTTTCTGTCTCTAGAGTAGAGGTTTGAGAACAAAAGACTAATTATGAACAAACACATAAAGGCTTTGTTGATGGTGAAATATGAAAAATTTAGAGCTGATTCAAATGTTGATTTAAAAAATTTGGTTGACACTTGTACTAAAAATTTGAGGGCATTAAAATTGCTAAAAATTTAGCATAATACATTCTCAGAATTGTTGTTGATACAATTATTTATGTTGGTTTTGGATACAGAGACAAAGCGTCTTTTCGAAATGACCTTGGAGAGTACATACATTCCTAGGTGGGATGATATTTTGGCTTTTTTGCATAAACGTTGTTTATTTTTAGAAAACCTGCCACCCTCAGGAACAAAAAATAAACAAAATTTTAAAGACTCTCCCCTACAGATGCAAATATTGACAAAAAATTTAAGCTTTGTTCCTTGAACCATGACCTGTATAACTATGATAAATTTAAAAATATGCCTGTTCGAGATTTTGTCAAATCTTTGAATTTATGTCTAAAATGCTTGAAAGAACCATTGTGTATCACAATGTAAATCTAAGCATATTTGTTTTTGTAAAAAGAACCACAATCAGTTGTTACATTTTGTTAATGTAAAACATCAGGAGATGCAACACTTGAGTCTTCCCAACCAGACACTAGGCACCAAGATGACGTTTTCGATCAGATTTGTTTTCAAAATTCTGGCATAACAAATAAGCAAAAAAAAAATTATAGGAATTCTTTTAATTTTCCGAGTGCTCAAAACAACATTGTTCAAGGTCAGGTTTCGGGAGTGAACATGAGTGTTTCTGCTTCCCCGAAACTCTGAATATTAAAAAAAGAACTACACTATGCCGATAATGCATTGAAAATAGCACAAACATTATTAAAATTCCATGCATTTTCTTTGAAATGATAAAGCGCAATGAATATTATAGTTTTAGAAATTTTGTTTTATATACTTAATACAAAATTAGAAAGACCTTTATTCTTCTGTGAATTATTGGTTTAGAAAATTATGTGAATGAAGATAAATACAATTTTTGGTGTATTGCAAATAAATACATAGTAAGAAAAAGAGATTTAACAATATAATAATGGGATTTTTAATTCCATTATAAAAACCTATTTTTTCAAATTGAAGCTATCTTAGGAATAAACTTGATATTAAGTACAAATAAAATGCTTAAATGTAGCATCTTTGCAATAATTTTGCAAATTTATACAAAGAAAACAAAACAATGTTTTAAATTAACCGCATTCTTTTACAAAAAATTCTTCGCGAAATAAATACATTATTCCAAAAAAAGTTTTAGAAAATAAAATTTGATGAAGATGTGCCATAAAAAAATTTACGTATGTACTTCTCAAAATAATCATATAAATGTACTGAAATTTATATAAATAAAGTATAATGATAATTGAAAATTTTGAATAAAAATCAATAAACAATAATCTGTTTCGGATAATATAGTATCTTCAAAATATTTTCGAACTATTTCATGAAGATATTTGTTGTACTTTGCGGAATGTCAATATAAAGTAAAAACTTTATTAATTCAAATGATTTTAATTTTTTTTTAAAAAAATTATGTTTAATTTATGGTAAAATTTATTTCCACTCAGTTATGCAGTTTTCAGAGAAACCAAGGAGAAAAAACACTAGTAATAAACAAACACTAACTAATGATTAGCTTCGCATTTGATAAAGCTAATTATTAATCCGAAAAATTAATATTCTAAACATAATTTGTGTTTGAAAATCTGATGAGTATTCTAAATACATTCTGTTTTATTTTCATGGTACAGTATAAATGAAATCGTGAATAAACACAGTAAAAATAATTCTCTAAATATCATAACAAGACAAGTATTTCAAATTCTCTTAACAGACATTATTTTCAATGATATTTTTTATTTTTCAAGTTTGAGGTCGCATTAAGAGAATTAAAAGGGGAAAAAAAACCTTAAACATTTTTATTAAATTGTAGTGAGAGATATTTACTGGATGCATTTTCAATATTCAATTTTTTTCTGGGTTAATTTAAAAAAAAGTAAGTATTTACAACTCTACTAAAAGGAAAGAAAAATAAATACGAGTAAAAGAAAATTTCATTTCCTATTCGGAAAAAAATATAATGTTATTAATTTATTAAGTGGAGGAAGCCATAAAAAGTATTTTTCATTTAAACAGCCATACTTTTTTTAGAAATTCTTATGCATAATATTTGTCACATAAAAGAATAAGTTTTTATTCCATTAATTAATTAAAAGAAAATAATAAATTTTAGATTCATGCATCGTAACTTCTATCAAATGGATACTTTTCTCCAATAAATTGCATTTATTGACTTTAAAAAAAGCCGACTCTGATTCATTTACAAAAGAAAAATCAATAAGACAATGATACAATATAAAAAATATATAACTGATGATTGATCCTCATTTTTCAAATCATTTAAACACGAAATTTAAAACTGATCCTGGATTGCTAGAAGAACATATAAATAGTAATAACATATAAATTATTTTCGATGTACAGGTTTAGGATAAAATATTAACGCTCCTTTAAAAATGAGTCGTCCTTCGACTGTCCAGTAAACGGCCAACATGTGTCTCAACAGTGGGTCATCTAGTGTCAGTGAAAGGAAATATATTTACCAGACAATTGACATTGTGATAATTGCATGAGAAAATTCTGTTCGTAGCAAAGAATGATTATGAACGACTTCTCCCACGTGGTAAAAGACACAATAATGAGAGCTCTCCTCGTTGGAGCCTCCTTGTCCCGAGCAGTTCAACCTTTTGGGCAGGGGCGCCTTGAGGTTTCTTGAGGTCATGGACCCCTACGCAAAAATAGACCCTGAAGCCCTACAAAAATGTAGGCCCCACCTATAACCCTTAAAAGTAGACAATACTTAACATAAGTTGTCAAAAACTTGAATGAACAATACCCGAAACAAATAAATGTGCATGACTTAAAATCACTTAAGCCGGCTGGACCGGCTGCCGCCTTTTGACTGAATGAATAATCATGGCGTATAGTGACAGGTCTAGGTCTACACATGGACGACGGTCATCAAATGTAGCAGTGGACATATCATCCAAAATTCCCAGTTTTTCGGAAAATACAACCGGAAATAACATTAGACCGTTGAAATTACTCAAATTATGATCTTATTAAGGCTGAGTCGAAAACGAGACGAGGTCCCTATTGTGACCGAGACCCTCGACCAGGGCCTAGTTGACCCCTTTCTTAACACATTCCTGCTTGTGAGTATTTTAAGAACCACTGTGTCAAGGATTAGGAAAGCCCACATACCTAGATAAGGTGTGTTCTGCGAAGCAGAGCAGTGGGCGAAAGTCGAAGTTGAAGAACCGTGGTAGATGAGTGTTGAAAAAAATATTCACCCGAAAATGCAAGACTACACTGCCGCAGATAACGTCTGAGATGAATACCCACCTTCAGAACTCCGTATCCATGAAAACTATTCCACGAGAATTGCATACTACGAACATTCATGGTAGGGTAGCTACTTCAAAATCATTAGTTTCGGAGTGGAATGCAATGAAGATACTACAGTAGTGCCTAGACCACTGTAACCGGACAAAACTTCAATAGAAAAAGTTCTCTGGACTGATGAATCCTCATTTACATTCTTCCAAACCACCAAACGGGTGTTTGTCTGGTGAACACCGACAAAAGCGTTTTATGTTGACTGCCGTTCCGCCCGTGAAGCATGGAGGTGGTTCTGTAATGGTGTGGAGTGCAATATCTTCCCGTGGATTGGGGCTTCTCGTTGTCTTGAGGGAGATGATAGCAGGTGATAATTTTTAGTAATAATATTATTGTTTTAGTAATATTTTTATAGTAAAATAGTCAAAGTAATTCTTGTTAAAATAAAGCAGGCTATGAGAGAACTCATACTAATTAATTATAGAAATAAACCTAACAGGTACATTTAACTGCTTTGTAAGGATCTAATACCCGCACCTGGCAACAGATGAAACATACATGGGAGATCTGGCAGTGCGTCCGGCATATACAGAGAGGCGGACCTGGCAACGGGAGAGAGAGAGACCAGACCAGACCGGACCGGACCAGGCAGAACGAAGGCAGCGGAAGCAAGAAAGCCGGAGGCGAGAAAAATGTAGTTGGAGGAAGAAGCGTTATAATGTGTATTTTTTTTTTTTTTGTGTGTGTTGTGTGTGTGTTGTGTGTTGTGTGTGTGTGTTGTTGTGTGTGTGTTGTGTGTGTGTGTGTGTGTGTGTGTGTGTGTGTTGTGTGTGTGTGTGTTTGTGTGTGTGGATGATGGGTTTTGCAATCTATTTAAATCTGAGTAATTTATTTGTTTTGTGATGCGGTTCCGTAGGAGGAGAAAAATAAATCGTTGGGACAAAACCTTGACTGTGATTATTTTTACCAATTCGAACACACCATCGATCAAAAAGAACCCAATAAGCTTCTTTAGTAATATTTTTCAAAATACCTTCAAAATTACAGTGAACGATAAGGCGAAAGACAAAGAAAACTTGGATCGAGCTCATTCAAAGATGCTTAGAAAAAGACCTGGGCTTATAAATGTTACAATGCTAAACGCTATTATTTACCACTCAGTACTCAATAATCATCGTTTTAAATTATTTTATATTGTATAAAAATATTTATTTTGAGTCAAAAACCAATAACTAAAATTAAGTCTGTCTCCATTTTTTTCGAAATTTCACTCAATTTTCTTTTACTTCTAATCCATACCATAGAACATCTATTTCACATAGGTACGTTCCTATTGATAATAATTTTTTTCTCCGTATAAACACCAATTTATTGTTTTTTTAAACTAAATAAATGTTATCGAACCCGATAATTGAGATAAAAACACACAAAACACTTAATAAATTTCTAAAGTAACTTATATAATAATACACACATCAAAGAGATTTAGAATTAAATACATTTTTTTCCAAAAAATAGAGTGAGACTAAGTTTTGACACTTTATCAAAGATTAAAAACTCCTGCATATTTGTGTTATACAAGGAAAATATTTGTTTTATAAGACATTTTTTGTTTATGTATTATATTTACACCCCTCTTTCGAGTAATTTGATAAAATTACAAACAGTTTGATCTGTACTGGAAATGATACACTTATTTTTATTTTCTAGAGTTGAAGTTTTTCTCACAGTGTCATTACAGTGAAGGAAAAGATGTCAAAGTCTTTTAAGTGACTCTTGGCTGACAAAAAAAAAATTGATAAAATATTTTGTTTCTGAATGAAAACTCTTTACCGTAGAAAGAATCATGATTAATATGGACTGGTAATTATCTTTCTATGTCATTGTTTTGTGAGTGAAAGGATTGGTTGCTATATGATTTAGCTGTTTGGAGTCAGTATAAATATTTGATGTTTCTTTTTCTTCCCTTTGATGGATATATTTATACAGATATGAGCCTGTAACATTTGATAAAGATGTCACTTCTTTAAGGAGCTTCTTAAAAGAAACGTGTTTTTGTCTTTCCCTTTTTGCGTGATGATTATTGACGCAAACTACGAGGTGTGGCACACAAAAAAAGAGACTGGTCCAATAAATCATTGTACATACAGAATAAGTTATCCGTGATCGTATCACCTTCAAAGTAGTTCCCTTCAGTATTCACACACTTGTGTATTCAGTGCTGTTATTTCTGGTTACAGTTCTGGAACGAGGTTTTTGGTAGTACACAGAACATACACAAAAATTTTCAGTTAATTATTTTCAAAACTTTTTTAGCAATTACTGGCCTTGTTGGAGCACTTTCAAAAAAAAACACATTTCGAGTAAAACGCGTTTTTAATTATGACATCTTGATTAAAGTAATAGCATCTTCTTTTATTAAAACACTTGCAGTTCTCGTTCTAGTGAAGGGAAAATATTAAACTTAGTATTTTTATAATGCGAATAAGATGGTTATAAAATAAAATCATAAAAAAATGTCAAGTTTTGGCAAAATTTACAATTAAAATTGTAAATTGTCTTTAACATTTTTGTGCAAATATTTTACGTATTTTTTTTTTTTTTTTTTTTTTTTTTTTTTTTTTTTTTTCATTTACATATTGTAAAGATTTATCAATATTTTTTTATTGTTTTTATAAAGGATATCGTAACATACATAATAAGTAATTGAAGCATTTAATTTTGTATGATTATTAAGAAATCCGTACTTTCTTAATGTGGCTTTTGAATTTGTAGTTTTTTTTTTAAACTAAATCATCTATATTTGGATTAGTTATTGAAGATGCTAACAAAATTGAGAGGAAGGCTATTATGGTGTTTCTTCTTTGCATTACAGAAATCGTAAATAGCCAACACCTTCAGAAAAACCTGTTTATCTGACATCACACTGTGAGCCAATAGCTATAAACACTAAACAGTACTGCAAGGGGAAGCTGAAATTCGAGTGGAAATACGAGATGTTAAAAATTAACCTCACCCGAGAGAGGGTGAGACTTTTTGGGCAGATTCGACCCTACCAGAGAGAATTTATTTGCTTTTAGTCTCACGTTACTCAAAATTTTTCTCGGAACGTTACAATGCTGTGGAATTGTAAGTTTTAGAGCATGATCTCATTTTTGGCACTATACTGTGGAAAAAAATCTTGTTTAGCACCTTTAAAATCTCACGCTGAAAATTTCAGTTTTTTGCATATTCTCTTTATGATAATTTTCTATTGTAATTAAATTAATTCAGAAAAGATTTTCATAACATTTTCTAATTTTTCATGTGTTTCGCGTGCACAGTTGCGACTCCGCGTGCACAATGTGACGCTTGTTGGTTGGCACCCTGCTTTAAGGTATCCGACTACTCTAAAACCTTAAGGGGTTAATAAATTAGCATTACATTAATATTGTAAAGTATTTAACGTGTTTTACATTACTAAGAACGTTCGGACCCGGATTTAATGAACCCCTATGTAACGAATTTCGTGATTTCCTCTTTCCCATTTTAAAGAAGGCAAAAACCCCTATTTAACGAATACAAAACCACAAATTAACGAATTATTTCAGCAGCTGGAAAAATTCGTTTCTTAACTTGTATTAGAAAAATTGAATTTATTTTCAATTGACATATTCTTTTTGTCCGAAACAGAAAAGGCATTTTCTCGTAAGCAGCAAATTGCAACGGGAAAGGGTGAAGACCGCTATCAGACTTTACAAAATGCAGATGATTCATGAGTGAAACCTATCACGTGAGTCTTGAGTAGGAAAGGAAATTCCAATCCACAAAGAAGGGGATAATTTACGATTTTAACGATTATGATACATTTGATGAGGAATCTCTGATGATAGGATCTTCCTGTTTGTTTGGCTGAAGTTGTGAAAATTGTTGATTTGTCAGAGCCAATGAACAGCAATTCTAATGCAGAAATTACTAATGAAACTCCTTTCAAAACCGTTACATTTTCTAATATGTTGCATCAGCGTTTCTCAAACTGTGAGGCGCGCCGCCCTAGGGGGGTGATAACTCTAGAAGAAGGCGCGAGCATATTGAAAAATCAAAAGCAAAAAATTATTTTAAAAAAAATATTTATTTACTGAAAGTAAACAAACGAAATACATTCTTACCAAAAAGAAACAAATACACATTTACACTAATATAATGCACTTATAAATGCATCGCAGTACTGCATAATGTATTTCATTGTTAATTTTCAATACTAAGTTAAGAACAAGTTCAATAATTGCCATTGACCACAAGGGCTTGTCATACATAAAATTATATACAAAAATTAACACTTATCTAGATAATTTGTACTGTTCATAATTAATCCCTTACGGCCAATTAAAAGAAACGTGATTCTCTCCCCAATGTGACCATTTTCCAAGTAGTGTCACCATGCATATGTGAAGTATTGACAGAAGGGAATAAAAGGAATAAATAAGCAAATCCTCTAAAATAAGTTAATCCTTCGCAAACACTGTCAAGGTTTTCTTATTGCATTCCAAAGTCTTAGGAATCACTTTTTGAATAGCAGTGCACAGAAAAGATCGTACTTCGGAAAGACGTATATATACGTCCAGGGAAATGAACGCTTTGGCTGAATGAGACGTTTATATACGGCGGTGGAAGATAAAAGTCGTATTGTAGATTTAACGTCAAAGTATAGTATTACTGAATTCAATACATTGTTATTGTATGGAGGGAGGGGGGTTGCGATGAAAATTATGATTGAATACTGTGTCGCAAATATTGAAAGTTTGAGAAGCACTGTGTTACAATGTTTGGAAACTGTGAAAGCATACCTCTCTCTTATGCAGCAGGATGTATAATTATGCAATATTTTTTTCTCTGTATGAAGTCGAAAAATAACTCTTTCGAGTCAATAATCAAAAAGATTTTCAAGCATCAATTACTCAATATTTTTAAATTTCCAATTAACTGGTTTGTAATAATCCCTAATAGTATTTTTAATTGTAGAATAAAAAGTGTGTAATTTTTTTTCTAACTGAGGATATTATTTTGTGTTGTTGCTTATAGAAATACCAAAAGGTAAGTGCAAAAAATTTGTATTTTTTTTTACCCCGATTTAACAAATAAACTCAAATTAACGAACAAAATGTTCGGTCCCGATAAATTAATTAAATAGAGTCTGACTGTATTTGAGAAAATTATACAATCAGGATAAATTGACTTAAAAAAAGCATTATGTATTCGAGAGGGAATATCCCGATGTTGTGGGACTATTTATTACTTTAGTTATTGATATTAAAGTCCTTGCATTAAACTTTCAATTCTACGGAAAAACATTCTTATAGGGATCGCTTCTCGATTTAAAAAGGAAAAGACTTGAAATTCTTAAGCGAAAACGTATTGAAATGTTGCGCCCCCATAACCATCCTCCCTTGGATTCCTCGCTTTTTTAACTCCCACCTCCTTTTTTCCGCAAAAAGAATATCTTTAGTGAATCTCAATCACATAAATAAATATGCTTACCAAATTTAAAGTTTGTAAGACTACTATTTCAAAAACGGATTTTTTTAAATTTATAACTCCACCGTAATCCTCTGCAATCCAACTTTGGATACAATTCCCCCAGTGCCGCTATCCATGGATCTCTATTGAATTAAATAAATATGCTTGCCAAATTTATAGTCTGTAGATCTAACAGTCCAAACATGGAGATTTATATATATAACTCCCTTATAACTTCCGAAATCCATTTGGGAGTCTATTTCCGCAATATTACTCCCCAAGGGATCTCTTTTAAACAAAATAAACATGTCAGCTAAATTTTAAGTACATAAAGTTTCTGAAACATTGTGATGAATGAGTGAGATAGTCATTTTTCTCCTTATATATATTGATAAAAGGTGTGTACAGTTACTAATACTTCTGAAAATTAACGTGTTTTAGAAACAGTGCTCATTTTTTTAAAAAGGAAAGCTAGTCGTTAATATTTAAATACAAAAACTTATATAGATCGCTTTTCATGCACACATGTAATTAACAATTACGATATTTAGTTTTTTTTACAACTAAATACTAATAAAGCCTCTTTGAAGTTAATGTTACCGTACAAATTCACATAAAGAAAAATAAAGAACGTATTTAGATAATGTATCTCCATGCACGAGAAAACAATGTGATGAATTGAAATGACATGTAATTATCTTGGAAATCTCATTTCATACCCCAAATATTATTTTGATACTTTAACTACACCCTTTAAAAAGTCATTAACATTTGTTTCGCATTTCCCGTGGTTTCTTTAATGAATGCACAACTGAGTTAGTGACAATTTGTGGGAAAGAGCATATTTTACTTTCAACTAGGCCAGTATGAATGCAAATAAGTGCTTAATGAATTATGACGACGATAAGTGTTGAAGTTGAATCTTTGACTGCAGTTTTTCGGATGAATAATTATAAATACGCCTTTGTTATGTTAATATATACAATTTGCTTTATTTTAAATCAAAAAAATGTACTAAAAATTGTAATTTTAAATTATTTTTAACTATTATTTAATTTTAAGTGATAAGGTACTTGTTAATGAATGAAGCATAAAAAGATAAGATGTTAGTAGGAACATGAGTAATTACTATCTGCATCTTTATATAAATTAATTAATTTACATATTAAAAAAATATTTAAAAATTTTAACTATTTCTGAATATAAAATAAGTGTAGGAAATATAATAATTCCTTTCAATTTTACCTTAAGCCAATTTTAAGGTCCAATTTTAAGCCAAAGCTCCTGACCCTTCGGGACTCGCACGTGAATAATTAACTGGCTTTCCCACCTGATGAGATTTAATCTCTTAACCGCGTCTCTTAGAATCTCATCGAAAATTTAAAGTAATCTTACAAAACCATTATCGTACAATATCTTTCGACCAATCAAAATCTCCGTCCTCGTAAGTCATATGATTTTGGAAATTCCGGTTGCCACTTCATATAAAAAATCCGAGACTCCCCGTTTCTTATCTCCATCATGTTGTAACACGCTTGTCGTATTTGTATTATGTGTTCTATGTTTGTGCCGTATGCATATTTGTGTTTGTGTCTAAATGTGAAATAAAGTGGATTGCCATTCAACAAGATTGCCTCATGAATAGTATCCATACTACATCAACTAACTAAAATATGATCATCGTTAAAGAACGCCTTAGCAATCGCCAAGTCTTTATATATCTGTATATATAAATTTAATAATATATACTAAATTGCTTTAAATCGTTATATTGCTAAAATAAATTAATATTAAGAATCACCTTGTTTAGGAAGAAACATTTTGAAAAACAGATTTTAATCTGCTAAAAACAGATTTTAATGCTTAATCTACATACTGGAAATCCGTTACAAAATCATTTTCCGAATAAGATGGAAATGCTTACACATTTTTTATTTTAGTTTTCAGTTGCGAAGGGAAAGAATTCCTTTTAAAAAGAAGTCAAACTAAGCCAAAAGGATGAAAAGTACACAATTTTGGAAAGAACATTTGTTTTTAAGAGTAAAATGTCAACAGTTAAAATGTTATATCATGACAAATATAATAGATTTTGATATATAAAGTGAGTTTAATGGGAAGATGATGCGTTGTAATTAGATAAAATTTTGTAATCTAATTGTTTTGTTTATATTTCAGCAAGATTAAATAGTCTCAGAATTTCACAAGAAAATATAAGTTTTTATGCAAATTAAGTTCATTTTAAAGTAACCATAAATTTCAAATACTTTTTAACAAAAATATGAGCTCTTTGCAGTTTTAATTATAAAGTTTCCTGACATGAGACTAACACACACACACTAAAACATATATTACGGCCACTCCTCAACCAGAGCATTGAGCTCGATTGAACACAAGACCATGGCTCACGCTCCGGGCAGTATACAAATCAGCCACACACATAATTTTATAGCAGTAGACTGTTTAGCCATATAATGGAGGAAACAGTTGATTTATGAGATTGTTATATTTCGGGGAAGTTCAAATACTTGTACCCAAAGGTAACGTATACAGAGATGACTCAGTAGGCCTTGGCCATTCTGGGCTGTTACGCAATGGGTTTAGTTCAAAAATTTGTAGTTTGGTGCCCGCAACATTGCGTACGGTGGGGGTGTAAGTAAAGTAAAAAAGGTGCATGGAGATAGTCACCCTTGTACTAGTTTACTAACCAAATTACATTGAGAGCCTAGACTTATAATTATATATGTCTCAGTTTTCTTTAAAAAGAGAATTTATTTTTTTCTGTTGCAATGTCCAAGGGTCTACATGATTTATCTAAGTGGAGAAAAGGACATATAATACAAAAAATTAATTTTAAAGTATCCAACTACTCTAAAATTGTGAATTTTGCCAAAAATTGACCATTTGTTTTATGGTTTTATTGTATAGGCCATCTTATTAGATTTACAAAAATACCAAGTTTATTATTTTCCATTCAATAGAACAAAAACTACAAGTGTTTTAGCAAAAGCAGATGCCATTACTTTAAGCAAGATGTCGTACTTTAAAACGCGTTTTACTCGAAATGTGTTTTTTGAAAATACTCAAATGGGGCCAGTGATTACTAAAAAAGTTTTGAAAATAATTAACTGAAATTTTTTATCTATGTTCTGCATAATAGTAGAAGTGTTTTAACCTTCAGATTTATCAATCCCTTTTCACAAATTATTTCAATATTTTTATTAAAAAATAAATCAAATTTTTGTTAAATTTTAATTGATTTCATTCTATTTTCCTAAATTTTGACAAGCGTGTAAAGTTTTATAAGCAGAAATGATATATAATTACACTTTAAGAAGCGTAAAAAGTTATGACTTTACAGGCCCTACATAAAATATTTAGATGATATGAGTTTGGAACTAATTTCATATATTTTTCTCTTTCTTCAATGCAGCATTCGCCCACGAAATCAGTTAAATTATAAAAATAGCTTAATTTTATAAACTTCAATAAATTATACGCACATACAAGGGGTGATCAAATGAAAAGGTACGAAACGACATAAAAATGAAACAGTTAAATATTTGCATATTCCGCCAAGGGAGAATGTAGCGAGACATCTCGGGATGCCATTGGAGACTGACTGGGATCGGATCATGCGTGGGTGCCCGCATGCGCAGGAGAGATAAAAGGCTCTTATAAAAAGCGGCGTCCAAATGATGCGAGCACAGAATTACTCGAGCACAGAAAAAGCATTAACTCCGATGTGTACTGTGAGACACTCCGACGCCTACGCAGGTCCATCAAGAACAAAAGACCGGGGCTGCTCACGGAGGGTGTGGTTCTGCTCCATGATAACGCGCGTCCACACGTCTCCAGAGTCACACAAATGGAACTGGACAAGTTCCAATGGGAGACTTTGGACCATCCGTCCTACAGTCCGGACATGTCACCCTGTGATTTCCATGTGTTTGGTCCACTGAAGAAACACCTGAAAGGAAAGCGCTTCAGCTCGGACGACGTACTCAAGGACACTGTGAAGGACTGGGTCTCGTCACAGCCACAGGAATTCTGGGAACAAGGAATCCTGCGGCTTGTTCATCAGTGGGATCGTTGTGCTCAGGCCTATGGTGTATATTTTGAATAAAGTCTGTATTTGTACCCACCGTGTTGTTTCGTACCTTTCATTTGATCACCCCTTGTATATAAATATTTCTCATAAAGGCATTTTTAATGCTTTAAAGATCAAAGGTATATGCACGACATTAGGTTATCTTTTAAATGACTTGAATAGGAACACCTATAGGCTTGATATATTAATGTCAGCTTCATTTACATTTATCGTATTCATTACTTAGAATCAAGAGAATCAAATGATTAAAAGAATTTATTGATATAATTATTTTTTTTCACAGAACATATTCCAAAAATTAAAATTATTTCGAAATAATAATTATTAATAGCAATGAGAGAGAATGAAAAAGTTCTCAAAAGTTAAAAATTTTCAACTTGAGAATCCTTTTATTCATAGGTATTTAAAATCAGACTCAAAATAATTTAAGGAAATTCTTGTAACATCGGGTATATTTCATTCCTGACCACACATATTTCTAATTTTTATGCTCTTTTGTTATCATTCAAGGGTTAATATTACTATTCAAAAGATTAAAACAATCGTAATCATGGAATGATTTCGGAATATGTGTTATAAATGTCATGAATTTCTGATTTATAAATATTTAGTTACAGTTTTTATTGAAATGTTTATAGAGAACTTAAACATAATTTATGAAATTCAAAAACCTTAGGAAGTTAAAAGGTTTCTAGGTACTACAGAAAAAACTTCAGCTTTTGTATAAGCAGTAATTGGAAGTTTTAAAAGAATGTAAAGTTAACTTTAAAGTTATAAAATAATTGGGAAACTCCTTTAAAATCTCATAATGTTATTAAAAAAACTTTATTAATTTTGCATACATTCGGACTCCAATTTAACGAATTTATTGAGACCGAGAATTTTGTTTTTAATTCGGAGTCGTTCTTTATGTCGGGATCCAAACAAAATTCAAGTTTTTGCACTTACCTTTTGGAAATTTCATTATAAGTAACTGCCCAAAAAATCCCTAGTTAGAAATTACGCACTTTTTATTCAACAGCTAAAAATAGTATTGATGAATCAATGAACACAAGTTAGTTGGAAATTTTAAAATACTAACTGATAGATGTTTGCTAATTTTTTGGGTTCCTGACTCGAAATTTTAATCTTTCGACTTTATGCAGAGGAAAAAATATTCGGTCATTTACATCCTGCTGCACAAGGCATGTTTTCACTGTATCTAAAAAATATGAAGCATTAAAAAAGTAACAATTTTAATAGAAAATTCATTATCAATTTCTGCGTCAGAATCACTATTCATTGACTCTGACTCATTTGCAATTTTCTCCAACTGCAATTGCACAGATAGGCAGTTCGTCATCAAACGTTACATCATTGTTAAAATCTTAAGACATTCCCTACTTGGGGAGTGGGATGAGATAAGAAACGAATTTCCTGTCCTATTCAAAACTCATACTATAGGTTACACTCCTAACCCATCTCCGTCTGTAAAATATAATAATGATCTGCACCCTTTCCCGTCGAAACTTAAAGCTTACAAGAAGTCTTTTCCTGTTCTAGGTGAAAAAGGATATGTCATTTGAAAAAAAATCATATAAAATGCATGTATCTCATTATAGTTAAAATAAGAGATGTATGATATAATATATATATATATATATATATAATTCATAAATATACACAAAAGATTTATAAACCTAAGATAATTAGTCAAGATAGTAAAAAGTATTAGCCGCAGTAGTACTATAGCAAACTCCTGGCCTTAGGACATATGTATAACAAAGCTTTTAAAAACAAACATGCTTAAGTTAACTTTGAATACTTGAATATTTTTAACTGATTATAATATAAAGTTGGAAATCCTTCTTATAGTATTTTTTAAATTTAAAATAATATATGCATCAAAAAAACTACTAGAGATGTATCTGGTTATGAATACTCGGTAAGATATCTGGACAATCATATACCACAGTGCTTCTAAGAATTTTAATATTTACGATCCAATTTTCAGTCATAATTTTCCTCGCGCATTCCCCCCATCCTATACAACTATGTATTGAATGCAATAATAATGTACTTCGATGCTAAAGCTACATTGCAACTTTAATTAGAAACTGCACAAATTATCAAGATGCCCATGAAAGTCACAAGTAATTTTACTAAACTTGTTTTTAATTTAGTATTGATAAATTAATATCACATAATTTTGCAGTACAGTCAGTGTGAATATGTATTTTATTTTTTTATTATGTCAGAATGTATTTTTGTTTTTCTTGCTTTTAGTAAATTGATTATTATTTTAAATCTTTCATTTTCGACTTTTCGATAGGCTCGTGCCCCTCACATAGGGTTATCACGCCCGCCTAAGGGGTGCGCCCCACAGTTTGAGACCATTAACAAGATAGAACATTACTTTTTTTATCATTTATTTATATGTATTTTAAAAGAGTATGTATATAAATGTTTAGCCAAAAATATCCAATAGAACATGAGTTATAGCGCTCTGAACATACCCACCTCGAAAAAATGGACGCTCACTTCCTCCACGATTCCGGCTTATCTGAAATTTAAAAAAAGTTAACGTTTTTTTAATCTATAATGATCTTAATGAACAGAAGCGATTATACTCAATTAAAAATGTCAGAAATTGGACTTTTTTGTAGATTTCTGAAGAAAATTTTTTAATTTCATGAATTTTTTCGTTATGTTTTTGTTATAAAAAATAGAAATATTATGAATTTTGGAATGATCGTAATCCATTTGGTGCGTATATATGTGCTGTGTCTACCCTATAAATTTGAAGTCATTCGGTCAAATCATTCTTGAGATATGATGGAGGAAAGGAAAGCTTGAAAAATACAGTTTTGAGAAAAACGCGTTCAAAGTTTCAAGTCCGATTAAAACAATGAAAATCTTAACTTGCCCTGAATCGGTGATGCCTGGTGGTGAAGACTAAAACAAGTTCTGCGGAAATATTTAATAACTATAGATATTTCCTTTTACCTCTACAAATTTATATGAACGTATATTTGTATGGAAGAGCCAATGGTTTCAAGCCGACTGTACATAATAGGCCCAGCCTTCGATTGCCAACTCAGCGCTCGCTACTGTTCAAACACTTGCTTCTTTATAACGACTTATAATTTTAAAAAGTCCCTTTACCACCGTATTCTAGACATTTTAAGGAAGCAATTTATGGAAAAAAAATGATTTTTTGAAGCCATCACATGGGTGAACCCCCTTAATGCTTATTATAAAAAAATGAAAAATAAGAGAAATAATAGAACACTTTAGGAATAGAAATAATTCAATATCAATTAATATTAGTTTAACTTTTAACTTACGTGAATCAAGGGAAGCATCCTCATCTTGTTTCATGAAAGAAGCCAGTATTTAGACCCAAATATAGATGTCTGATGCACATTTTAAAGGGAGAGCAATGACCGCCATTCATACAAATTAAACTTCTGGATTTAATTTCCAAATTATTGGAAAAGCTAATTCAATAATCATAGTTTCCTCGGTCCAGTTAATCCCATCTGGTCGGGAATATTAATAGAATATATTCGCATGCTTTGTTGCAAATATTCTTAAGGGATGGATAAGGGTAAGCTTAAAAGGAGGTGGTGATATCGCAGTGGAGAGTCACACTCTTCAAATCACTTTGTAAGACATATCACGGATTTCCTGTGGAATGTGAAGAAAATTGATTTTTACGCTTGAAAAATATTGTTTCTAGATTTGAATGAGGTATCACTCAAATGGGGGACATTGCTGATGATTGTACGAATGCCCCCAGCATTATTTTGTCCATAGATTTGTGTTAGAAAAGATAACATTAAACACTGTCTGAGTTTAAGTTTAGATTTTATTGAAGAGTTTATTTGTTTTACTTTAAAAATGTAGATACGTTTCTCACACCAAAAACTGTAAGTGAAATTCAAAAACAGAGGGCCGTAATCTCCGCTCACTCTCCTTCTCTTTGCTTCAACTTTTGACTTACAATTCCAAATATAAATAAATTCTAATTATTTAAAATTTTGATACGAAGAGCTTATTTATAGAACATAGAGTTTATTGGTAAACTCTAAAAACTTTGGATGAAGAATATAACTGAAATTTTCATAAGTCTGCGAATTCTGTATCACTAAGTAATTAAATTTATTTCATGTTAATGGTTTCCTTCCCCCATCTTCACCTCTAAACCTATCTACATATATCCTGGTATGTATATATGTTTGTGTGTGTATGCTTGTAATATATATATGTGTAAGTAATTAACTTTTGTTAGATTTAGTCTTGGGAAGAAAAACAGTGGAGTAAGAAACAATGAATTTACTTTACACATTTTAAAAGTGGGGAAAAGTGACCAAATGCAGCCTTTCATCACAAGTGCACAATTGTCTAAAGAAACCGTTTATTTTTAAAGTTAGGGATCTTCTGTGGAAAAAATTATAAGGATGTTATAAACATATGAGATAATGAGTTTACGACAACCTTGCAAAAAGGGAGTTTCCATTCAACAAACAACAAGGAAAGTTGTCTCTTTTACTAGTGACAAGTGTATATTGTTAAGAAAAAGATGAAAGTCCTCACTTCAATACAATACACAGAGAGAAATACCAATAAGATCTGGTGGAATATACTTAAAGATCTTCCCATGTCGCCAAGACGTAAAGCAGTTGTCGAGTTTCGTCTGGCTACTCTGGACACGACTGTCTCCTCAAGCATCTTTATCGTATTCATGTTGCACAGGCCCCTTTCTGTACGCTCTGTGATATTTGAAAGGACATGGACGATGATCACATTAGTCGCTGTTCAGTACTAGAGGGCTCTAGTGATCTTTAAGGATCCTCTTTCAACGAATTAGTAGAAGTACCCAAATAATAAAAAGAGTAACTATTAATACGCTTTTATAAGTTTCACTTGTTTATAACAGAATCTTTGAACTCTACTATTACCAAATTTAAAAGGTGTGCATATTACCAAATTTAAATTTTTGCACACTTGTCAAGGACCGATAACAATGCAATAATTTCATAATTTCGTTCAATTGTCCTGATCAGGACATCAGGAATAACAATTTCCAGATTTGGCGACTAATTTCATATACCACTTCCAGATTTTATGACTTATTTCATATACCATTTTCAGATTTGGTGACAAATTCCAGATTTAGCAACTAAAAGATTAAGCTGCAACCCTAAAAAAGAATACGCTTGTAGTTAATAGAAATAAAACAAACAAAAAAATGTCCTCTTTATGTGAGAAAGGATAGATCGGGTGCGTCAGCTATTTTTTACCATAATATAAACAATCGTCTAGTTTTTCTGAAAATTGAAATTAAAAAAAAGACTCGTACATTTGGAAAAAAAATAATTTATTTTCTAACTGCAAAATATTTTATAATTTTATAAAGCAATAACTTTAGAAGTAATGAAACGAATTATCATTACAGCAATAAGTTTAAAAGGTGATAATACGAATGACACTTCGCATTTTTTCTTAACTCACTTTTATTAGTTTGACCTGTATCTATAGAGGCGAAATCTTTGAAATATAACGATACGGGACTGATCGGAGGCCCTGTAAACCGAGAGAATAAATACCCTTCACATCCATTAATTAATATCCATTGAAGAGCAAGACTAATTCCAGCAGCTAGGTAATTCCGGCTCCAAATATCAAACTCAAGGATAAATTCAATAAGGTATAAATGATAGCTTGAAACAAATTAAATTAAAAACTCGCTTTTATTGTGGATCGAACTAAAAAAGTGAAAAAAATAAGTTATAGTTTAAAAAAACTAAAAAGCACGCTTTTATAGTAAATAAAACTAAAAAGTAAAAAAAAATAATTCTCAGTGTAAGAATAAAATGATTAACGAGAAAATTAATGTCATTGGGTTAAAAGCGTGGGGTACTTTGTACAACATTTTTACACTTACTCAGCATTTTGGAATAGAACTAGAAAGAAATTATAACAATATAGATCACCTCACACTTTTTCCCCAATGACATTAATTTTCTCGTTAATCATTTTATTCTTATATGAAGAATAATTTTTTACTTTTTAGTTTGATTCACTATAAAAGCGCATGCTTTTCAGGTTTTTTTTTAAACTATAATTTTTTTTTAGAAATTGAGTAGAGTTTTTAGGGGGAAATTTGGCGCCAGACAATCGCTAAGTATTCACGTGCAATGCTTCACCGTAATGTTTAAAAATAATCTAGTAATTCGAATGACATTTAATATTTTTCACTTTTAAGGAAGATTAAAATAGTATTTTTCGAGATTTTAAAATACTCCAAGATATAAAAAGAACTCCTAAATTAAACAACTTCATTAGAATGTAATGAGCACTTTTAAATGTGCCACATAATGGGAAAAATTTATGGTTAGTTCTTATAATATTTTGCACAGTAAAAATATGCATTTTAGAATTGGTCTTGAGGCTTACATTTTAATATCTTCTTATCCTTTTGTAACCTGTTTATTTTGGATTATTCTTTGGCTGAATAAAATCACACTTTTCATGCAAGGGTAGAACTCATGATATTGTAAATATTGGAGATACAAATAATTATATTAAGTAAAATCATTGAAAGAATGCAAAACTTCATGCTTAATATTTGAGGCAAACATAATATTTCTACAACTAATTGAATAACATTTATCAGAAAGAAAACAAGAAAGAAGGTTGAATATTATTTTCCCAGTGAACTCCAAAGCTGATAATCTCACTCTTTTGACACAAAAAGACGATTCTTAAATCAACAGCCGAATATCGAAACCGCTGCTCATTAAGATACGATGCCCCAAACCATACAAATTTATCGTTCAGATTTCAATCTCGAAACTAAATCGAAAAGCTAGTTATGTTCGAATTTCATGTGATGGTTTTATTGATTAGTGGTTGAGAATACATAAAGACTTTCGGTTTGCTATAAACGATTGGCTTTTAAGCAGTGGACAAGAGGGTGCTTGAAAGGTCGTTGTTTCGTGACTTTTGAAATCGCCTCTGGGGACAACCTTACCATCGATCCAAACAAATGGAAAATTCCTGGAATGTTACTGAAAAGTGAAGGGGATTCTGGAAATATTCCTGCGGGTTTTTGGAAGGAAAAAATGTTCCAATAAACTTTCCTGTTTATTGGAACATAATACATAATTTTGGATTACATAATTTTTTGATCAGATTAGCATATGTACTGTATGTGTCATCTTGCTTCAATGATGGAGATTTTACCACATTTGAGTCTTTACAGGTATTTGGCCTACATATATATGAAGGTATGTTATAGTAATATGTAGGGACATTTATGCAATTTGTTTTGAATTGATAAATGATATTTTTAGAAAATATTCAAATCACACAATGGACTCAATTTAAAAGTAAATTCTGTGTGAAGAAATCTGTTGATGTATATGTAGTACAATAACTGATGGTTGAAACACATACTTTAAGTTTCATAATTACTAAAATATTGGAAAGCAGAATAAAGAAGTCTTAAAGTATTTGATTACCCTAAAATTGTGAATTTTTTCAAAATATTGACAATATTTTTATGATTTTATTCTATAGGTCATCTTATAAGCTTTATAAAAATGCCAAGTTTAATATTTTCCATTCACTACAAATGTTTTAGCAAAAGCAGTACCATTACTTTAAGCAATATATGTCAATTTAAAACGCGTTTTACTCGAAATGTGTTTATAATGCTCGAACGGGACCAGCGATTGCTAAAAAGATTTTGAAAATAAGTAACTGAAATTTTTTCTGTAAGTTCTATATAATAGTAGAATTGTTTTAACTTTCAGATTTATCAATCACAGTTTTATTACAAAATTTCCAGTCACTTATGTTAATATAATCACTGTTTTTTTAAGAGATTTCTTATAATAACTAAGATAAAGGGTTCTTGTTTTTGTAAAAAATACAATATCTCTTATCCTGAAGGTCATTTCAAGGATAAGAGATATTCAACACATTATAATTGAAAAATTGAAAATTCGTCCATAAACGTTTGGTTCAATATGGGCTACGTTTATGTTATTTTTTGTAAATTTTTACCCATTTTTTCCCACATTTTAGTAATAATAATTGATTTTTCTCTTCTTAATTTTAGCATATTTTTCTTAAAACGTACTAAACAAATCTAAAAGCCCAATTATACATTCGCAAAAAAAATTGTCGCAAGTAGTCGGATACTTTAATTATTATTACTGCAATTCAGGTGGACTCAATGCCAGAACCTAAAGAAATCAGTAATGTGATTGAAAAATTTGTTAATCTTGCTAGGCAAACAAACTCAGAAGTGAATAGTGATAATGTTCAAAAGCTGATGGATTCCCACAGTCAGGAGCAGACAATTAATGAGCTTATAGAAATGAATGAGAAACAGCAAGATATTGAAGAATTTGACTCTTTTGACACAGTTCATTCAGAAAATCGAATGAGGGTTGGGAATTTGACAGAAGTCCTCAGTTTTAGAAAATAAAGATTCCAACGAAGAGCTTCAACAAAACAAAAATACAAAAATGTTTAGCATGCTACGAGGAAATTATGCGGGAGAAAAAATATCTTTGAGTCGGTAGACTACTTTGTTAGATTTTATGAAATCTTCTATATCAAAATAGCTTCGGTTCGCCATTTTGTATTTGTGTTATCTAAAGTTTTATAGAAAATTTTTTACTCTAAATTATTATTTTCTTCCATCTCGGCCCCAACTGAAAATAATTTGCATGTATTTATATGCGAAATTATACCTCGACTTACACGTTTATGACTGAGTCTCACCTATTGCGTAAGTTCGGTGTATTACTGTATATATAAAATACATTTCTTCGAAACTTGAGCTGTGAAGATTATGGAAGGGACAATTTATGTAAATAGTTCAATCATCGTTTCGAGCGCAAATACTTATGAGCAAGAATGGCATTTATATATAGTTTATGTAGTTTATCAATCACCTTTACTTTTATATTTCCCGTGAGGGCACCTTTACTTTTATTTTTCTCGTGAGAAATTTGAGAATTCTACGGCTAAAGTCGATTTTGTGCTTTAGTAGTAAAAATAATGATAATGAAGTTTTCTTTAATTTCACAGTAGTGAAAATATGCATGGAATAGTAGTGTAAAAAGACATTTACTATTGTATACTATACGATACATTATATTTTACATAAAGTACTTGATGAATGTAGCATTATATAATAATTTCTAACATGTTACAGCTTCAAGTAACATCATTTAAATATACAACCTCTGACAACATAGTTCGGTGAATTAAGTCAGAACTGTCGATCTGGCAACACTGGCGAAACAAAACGCTGCACATGCGTAGTGACAGGTGTTGACCATGTGCGCCCACCGTTGTTTAGTTTCGCGTCATTTGGGTTGAATTGTTTTACATAGTGTTTGTGTTTAGTGCATTGTTCCTTAATTAAAAGCAAGAAAATGAATGAACAAAAGATCCACTTAAAGTTTGTTTTGAGCTTGGCAAGACACTAAAAGAAACTTATGAGATGCCGGTTCGTGTTTATGAAGATCAAGCACTGTCCATGAAGTGCGTGTACGAGTGGTTCGTCCGTTTTCAAAAGGGAAAGTGTTTCGGACACCCCCCTTTAGCGGAAGGCTGGCGATCTATGTCAGTGACGAAAACATTGAGAAAATTAGTCCTGAAATGTCGTCGATTAACTGTACGCATAATAGCTGATAAACTGCAAAAACAACGAGAAAAATCGTTACCCACAATTTAGGGATGAAAAAATGTGTTGCCGTTTTGTGCCACATCACTTGGCTGACGATCAGAAGCAGGCATGTTTAGAGGCTTCACAGGATTTTATCGAAACGGTGGATGCGACACCAAATTTCTTGAACTGTATTGTCACTGAGGATGAGTCCTTGTGTCTCAGGGATGGCCCTGAAACGAAACAACCCTTCAGACTTCTTCCTATTACCGCAACTCAAACTCGCTTTGAAAGGAAAGAGTTTTGACGATATTCTTGACATCCAACAAAACATGACGAGGCTTTTGAACTCCATCCCAAAAGAAGACTTCTTGCAAAGTTTCCAGGATATGTTTAACAGATCTCCACGGTGCATAGTTATGAGAGGTGACTATTCCGAAGGACAGTACGGTAACTTTAGTTAATATTTCCTCTACGTCCGGGGTGAGTGTTAAATCGATCGCAATCAACCGGTGGACCGCCAAGACATTTTGGGGTGACCACCTTCACTAAGACCTAATAATCATTCAATCATACGAAGTTCTAGAAATACCGTACTTATTCGAATCTAAGCCGAAATCGATTTTAAGCAGTGCCTCAAATTCTTAACAAGATTTTGTGAAAATTGAAAAAAAAAATCTAAAATGGTTTATCGATATCCAATTTTACAAAATTAAAATAAATTAAAAAGGAACACTAATAAGAAGGGAATAATTAGTTATTTTAACAGTATTAAAACTTTAATATATGTATGAAACTGTTATTGCTCTAAATATCCCATCCAAAACATTTTTCCCTTCGATTCTAAGCCGCGCCCGATTTTAAGTAGCATTAACGTTGAGTAAAAAGGGCGCCTTAGATTCGAGTAAATACGGTATTTTTAAAAAACACGGAGAGAAAAATTCATGGAATAGAAGATGCACTTCGCTATTTGGAAGCTATTTTAAGAAGAAAATCGTAAAATGTTCTTGGTTCCAGGAAAAAGTTCGCGAAATAGAGAAATTCGTAAAATAGAGGTTCGCAAAGTACAGATCCGACTCTATTGTAAACTTTCTTTCAGCTCACTACACTTACATTACCGGGTGGACCGCAACACCTTGAAAAAATTAGAAGTAGCCCATACCCTGGAAAAGTCTGCCCACCTCTGCTCTACATTAATGTTACTAGACTATTCACTAAACTTTATTGTCAGAGGTTGTATATAATAAACTTTACACCCTTCTAAATTTTTTAAGAAAACTGGTGTGTAAACCTTTTTAAAGAGTTCAAAAAAGCAAAATAAATGTAAAAAGGAATTAATCGAGTTACTGGCGAAGATATTAATCTTACTGGCGAATAAATATATTATTTACAATTATGTGATTATACAGCAAAAAAATCGATAGAACATTCTATAGTGCAATTACCATTACATAAAATTTTCTTTTTTTATATTTTATTTCAAGTAACGTATTCATTAACCAACGGATAAAAAATCCCTTACTTCCTTATTTATTTGAAAATTTTTAATACGTTTTATTTCTGGAGAATTATTATCGATGACCAAAATTATATAAAATGAGGCTTCAATAAAATAAGGAAGATTTAAGAAAAAAAATCCTGCTAAATTAAAAATTAAATGATTAATTAATACTTTACTATTTATTTCCAGCGATATATTTTTAAAAACACATTATTTGTACTGCAAGCCAAGAAGTATATTATGAAGAATAGTTCATTTATTTTGGCTAAATATAGAGATATAATGATCTCTTAGAAGTTGGCAATAAGAGTTCTTGGCCTTTAAGAAAAAATGAAGTGAAGTGTAATCACTTGAAGGCACGCCATACCGAATGAATGTTCTATCGCAAATGGCAACTATCCAGACAATATAATTTCGGTTTCTACACTTAATTAACTCTGGAGATTTGTTCGATATATTGGTAGTGCCTCTTATGCTTCCGAAATTAAATGAATTTGAGTTTTGAAGCTATAAAGGACCTTGAAAGTGCTTCGAATTCTTG
This sequence comes from Trichonephila clavata, assembly GCA_019973975.1. Lineage (NCBI taxonomy): Eukaryota > Metazoa > Arthropoda > Arachnida > Araneae > Nephilidae > Trichonephila > Trichonephila clavata. Next base: position 194,705 of record BMAO01014281.1, read on the forward strand.
AAAGTTAATCTAAAATGAAACAAGTTAATTTAAACATTCATTCCGGGAAAGTTGCAAAATAAAAGTTATTGGGACATGATTTTTTTTTACAACAGTTTCATTTTAGATATTTTTATGTTATCTTTTTTATGATTATGTAATAAATTATTTCTTTTTTCGTTTCTATAAATATAGATTCTCTTAAATACACTACTTCTCGTGTAAAGTATTGTTTTTCTTTATTTCGTTTTTTTCCCTCAAATAGGCTTCATTTTGGCAGCTTTGCCTTTGAAAACAAGGCAAATCCCTAAGTGTAGGAGACATTTTATTGGTTACACCGAATTGGTGGCTTCCGTTACTGTTTGAACGCAAATAAATATATAACGTTGTATTGTTTTAAAATGAATTGCTGTGAGAGGAGTTTAAAATTTAAGCATTTTATTTAAATAGATCATATTTGCTCTTATTTGTTTCTTAAGTATCATGTAACTTCAAACGTTATTAAGATTTGACTTCATCAGAATACATCCCTTGGAACTTATAAAAGACTAAAAAATTGAAAACTAACATGCTAAATTTTTTAAAGAACTATTTATAAACACACATCTCCTATTTGTCAAATAAATTCGACTTATTTTGAAACTTTGTTGTTAGTTCCTTACCTCCATGAAGTATAAACAAAAGATTCTTTAAGAGAAGAGAGAGAGTTCTATATCAAATCTAACATTCATACAATATTCCTTTACATTTTGTTATTAAATCTTTTTGAAATTTGCTTTAAAGCAATGCTTCTCAAACCTCCAGTACTTGCGACCCAATCTTCAATCATAATTTTCATCGCGCCTCCCTCGCTCCATACAATAACACAATGTATTGAATTCAGTAAGACTATACTTTGATGCTAATGCTACAATACGACTTAAACCGGCCACCACCGTATATAACCGTCTCACTCAGACAAAGCGTTAATTTTCCCATACGTACATATACGTCTTTCCGAAGTACGATCTTTTCTGTGCACTGCTGATCAAAAAAAGATTCCGAAGTCTTTGGAATGCAATAAAAGAACTTTAACAGTGTTTGCGAAGGATTTACTTATTTCAGAGGATTTTTTTATTGAGAACATTTGTAAACCCCGTGCACCACGCAAGGTATAACACGAGGGCTTACAACACACGGAGAAAAGTAGAAATAATCACAACACTAAACATCCATGCCTTCTCCGAGATTCGAACCCAGGAGCCTACGGCACAGCTCTCATTGCCACTAACCACTATACCGAATGGGCGGCCTCTGAACACCTTGCTTATTTATTCCTTTTCTTCCCCTTCCTGATAAATCACATAAGCACGCCTACGTGGAAAACGGAGGCATAGGGGAACGAATTACATATCGTTTACTCGGCAGTTAAAAGATTAATTATAAACAGTACAAACTATTAAAATAAGTGTTGATTTTTTCATATAATTTTATATATGAAAAGCCCATGGGGTCAATGGTAATTACGAAACTTGCTCGTAATTTAGTATTACTAAATTAATTATTAAATACATTGTGCAGTACTGATGCATTTATAAGTGCATTATATTAATGTAAATTTCTATTTATTTCTTTTTTGTCAGAATATATTTTGTTTGTTTACTTCAGTAAATTAATAATTTTTTTTAAAAATAATCCTTTGTGTTTCATTTTTCAATATGTTTGCGCCCTCTTGTAGAGTTATAACAACCCTAGGGGGCACGCCACATAGTTTGAGAAACACTGCCTTAAAGAAAATTCTCATTAAAAAAAATATGCATTTTTATTTTCATATTCCAGTCATTTATCCCCATACTCACTTAGAGATAATTTTTTTAAAAACATTTTGACGTCAATTTCTTACGATGAAGATCTTTTATAACAGTTTTTGATAAAACGTTCGGAATTTATTTCACTCACGCGTAAATCTCGATATAGTATACATTTGTACAATATAAATTATCAAATGATTCTGTGATTATGACTAAGAATCAGTAGTCCTTAGTAAGCAATCGGTAAGATTGTCAGCAAAATATCAATAAGATAGAGAGTAAATCATAGAGTAGAGCTAACCATATTTAATTTTTTTTTAAGAAAAAACTGAAAATATGAAGTGATTCTAAAGTGCTACTCCTCCTACAAATATTGGCGTACACACCTGAAATTTGGTTTACAAGTACGTCAAACTATGTGTAATAAAAGTTGGTACAGATTTTGTGATAACAAGATTGGTATTTGTAAAATGCTTTTTTTATAGATGCTTATTGAAAATTCCTTAAAAAATGTATAAATTGTAAATCAAATTATTTATTAAAAAATAAGTATTGCTTTGATTCAAAAATGCATACCACATTTTGTTACATGTATTATAAACAATAGTTAAAATATTGAATAGAGAAGCATTTCGCACCACAAAAAAATAGCCTTAGAATTTCAAATGAAGAGACAAACTAGTTATTTTATCTTTCTGAGATAAGGCAGTTTTAATATGCCATTGTGATGTGAATAAAAATCAATGCTGCTGTTATCATAATTCTACGTTTTTTAAACTTAGAGCTCTCAAATTTCGTGAGATTATAGAAAATGTATAAAAGATAATTTTAGTTAAAAAATAGATTTGATTTGTTGATCGATTTTTGTGGATTTAATTTCACCTTAATTAACTGAAAATAAACAAGAAACTATGTTTTCATTTATGTATACAAAAAATATTATTTTTTCATCTGAACAGTACAAGTAGCCAGTTCATTATTTTTAACAAGATATTTGTCTAAAACATAGGTGCTCAACGTGAGCGATAACGCCCCCTTGTAGTCGTTTGAAGCTTTCAAGGGGGCAGTAAAAAACTCAGTGAAAATTAGGAAGAGTTGAGATGGCACGGAGGAGCTTGGTCAGATTAACCAAATATATTCTTAAAATAAACTAAGAAAACACGCTGATTATGTACTAACAAAAGTAAACTTTAATACTGTTTACTTATGTTGATTGTACGTATTTAAATCATTTCTGTATCACATGTACGAAAATTCACATATTTTGGTAGTTCGGGAAGTGGATGAAAAACTTAAAGATTACATTAAATTGAATGATATAGTGCATTTTAATTTTAGTAGGGCACGTGTTGTCTTTATCTGTTACAAGTAGGAAAAATGTTTTGTCCACTGCATTTTATAACGTATATTATCCAAGAAACACAATTAAGTATGTTAACCAAGAATTTTAACGTGTGATTCTTTAAAGGCTGAAACTGTCAATTTATATTTATTTTGAAAGCAATAGTTTATTATGAATTACTTCGTATCATCAAAATCTCCCTGCCCCCATGTCTTTATAACAGATAACCTAAAACTTTTATTCCACGCTTTTAAATAAAAAAATTCACAGTAGCGTTTCAATTCCAACAATATCCTCTATTACTAAAATATATAATATTACACATTTAAATATATTTGTGGTAATAGCTATTTCAGATTCGCAAGAATAAAGAAAAGAAACGAGCCTTACAGTAGTCGCATACCATGTGTAACTTCTGACATGTTATCGTGGTAAATCCGCAATAGCAACTTAAATCCTGAAAAAAATGAATCGAGTATGATTGGAAATAATATTCTATGGGAATAATTATATCTTTAATGAAAATTTTATTTAATTAACACAAGGAGTAATGCAATTTTTTTTAAAAAATAATTATTCTTGTTCAATTTGGGGAAAAGCGGTAATGATAACTTATGATAACTACACCTGTGATTTCAAAGTATTTAAAAACCGTTGTCAAATAGCGTCAATAACAGTACCACTGTTAGTTGTCGAAACATTTCGATTTGTGTTTATTTCGAGCTTGAGTTCATCATTCAAAAAAGTTATGAGTGGCTCGGTTTCTAGCAAACTAAAGTTAACTTTAAACTCACCACTCAAAATCATGGGAAGCGAGTAATAGTTTTTTTTTAAAAAAAAAAGCAGAACCATTTTGGTATACGGTAAAAGTTAAAAATGCAGGAAATCTTTAATTTTTTTAACCGTTTGATTCGGAGAAATGTATACGACCACCGAAATCACTGTTTGTCCATTTTCAAATAAGGATTCTGCCGCACATATGTCCCCAATACCTTGACTAACAATACCCAGTCCACTTGTTTGACGATAAGTAATATCCATATGCCGAGCCACAACATGTGAGTTGTTCTGTTTACGATAGATCGCAACACCAGCTGCTCTGTGGCCCGGTCGTTTAAATTGTTCGCAGCAATCGATGTCAGGTATCGAAACACGTTGGTCATCGTCTAACCACGACTCTGCCTAAAGGACTTAGCTTCTTCTCTGATCCTAAAGTGAGAAAACAAAACAAAAACAAAGATTCCACGGCCTAGACCACAGGTGGTGGGGGTGGGGCGGAGCCCCTTCCCAAATGAAGGAGAAAAAACGGAACTTCACTCCGAGGGTAGGGAAGAGACACCACCAACCGCGCTGATTGGTCAAATTAAATAGCACGCGCTTCCCCAACTTCCTGTTACGTATTTCCGTCCCTTTTCACGAAATCACTCCCACAAATCTCCAGCAATCGAGAGGAAAGATGTTACACATCAAAAATTCGAGCTTTAGAAAAAAATTAAATTAAAAAATATATTCTATTAGTAATAGAATATTTTTTTTTAAATTTAACTCTTGTTTTCACCATGTATTATATACACTATTATTTATAAAGAGAGGGAGGTGGCGGCATCTCGAAATATTCACTAGAAAAGGGAGCGCCAGTTCAGAAAATGTTGGGATCCTATGGTCTAAAAGATCAAAATATTTTCACTTATATCCCAATAACCTCTTAAACCATGCTCCACTAATTTTCAAGACATGGACAACTAATAGGGGAATTTTTCATTGAGATATTTATTAAATAATAGCCATAAAATTCCAACGTATGCTACATAAAAAGCTGCCCAACAAGAGTCATAAAATTTGTCTTTACGCTCGATTATGTTTCAGAAATAATCTCCAATACAAAAAAGATTGGATAGTAATAGAAAAAAAATAGCGTTTCAGCGGGGATTCTGAGAGAGGTTTTCATATGACATTTTCTCCTTACTACATTGTATTGATTTTAACGATTAACTTGCCAATAACACATACTGTAGGTTTTGAACTTTTGAAACATTGCCATCAGATATTGAAAGCTCTGATGTAAGGGGTTTCAACGGTGGGGTTTTGTGATGAGAACAACATTTTTTTTTTACTTCGTACTTTTTTACTTACTTTTTTTTACGATCATATTTACTTACTTCGGTTATAAATTCGGTTATAATCCGAAAATTTATTATATATTCGGATTAAATAAAGTTAAATTTTATACATTAAAGAACATTACAGAATGTAACATTACTAAAATTTTGATTTTCACAGTCATAAATCCATTTATTATGTTACGAGAATGATTAACAATAAATAACGGTTATGCTTTACTAAAAAAGGAAAATTAATGGTATAGTTATTATTATTATTAAATCCTCTTGGTCTTCTCATAACTGAATACTAATTTGACATTTTTATAAAATAACAAAGGATGTGTACTTAGTAATAAGTATTAATGAAATAACTGAAATAAGAAATGGAATTAATTATTTTACAACTAAAAAAAGAGCTAAAAAAAGAGGTATGATATAATTAAATAAAATGGGCAAAAAAGGATCAGAATATTATAAATTGTAGGTCACTGGAATAAGCTTTTAGCAAAGTTAGATACTCTATTGCTTTAACTTTTTATAAAAGAAAATAGTAAAAAGAAAAGAAACATACAATAGAGCTATCGAATTCACTTTTTCTGAGCTTTTATTTACAATAATATTCTAATAATAATCTAGAATAAAATTTTCTTTTTCAAACAAGCGATATATATTTGAAAATTTTATTCATACCAATTCTTAAATGTAAAAAGAAAGAAATCTTTGTGAAATGCTGCCTCAAAAAAAAATAACTATTACGTTCACCTATAGTCATGAAAAAAGGGACTACCTGGATAATTTACCCAATTGTAATCGCATTTATTAAAAGAAAATACCTGTGAATAATTCCTGCTTAAAAGATATTTATTTAAGACTTTTTTCTCCTAATAGGCTGCATAGGGGCAACTAAGCCTTTGCAGACATGTTAAGTCCCTAAATGTGAGAACCATTAAAGGGTGGCACCATCTAGTGTCGGCTTTCGCTACCGAATTTTGACGCTTGCCTAACTTTTAATTTAGGCTCTCCTTGTATGCTAAATATTACCGTGATTTAATTTTGTCCTGAGTTCCTGAGCCAAATTGATACTCAAGGGATTTCTTACATGCCACATAATCATATGACGTGCATGAATATGATTTTCACATCCAGAAAATCTATCGAATCCAACCAGGACCGAACCCGCAACCGTAGGCTCACGAAGTGGGCACGGGAAATCCGAGCTACCTATTTTTAACTTAATAAATAAAGCGAAATAATTTCTACCGGTAGTTTCTGTAAAATACTTTTTAATTTTTTTTTTTTTTTTTTTTTTTTTTTTTTTTGCAAAATTCTACATAGCATGAGTATTACATTTCATTTAAATCCAATTACTTAGGTTCAAAATTATTTTTTTATATTAAAAGAGTACGTTAATAGATCAATACAATTATTTTTACATCGTTTTTCCCGAATATTTCTTAAAAATTAATAAGGATTAAATAAGAATTGTTTTCAAAGTGTTATATCACATAAAATGTCTAAATATTTTTTAAATAAATTAATATGTTACGATACATTTTTTTTTTTCATAATTTTATTTAACATTTTACTTTTTCCCCATAGAAATATTGCTTGTTTCGATTTTAAAAAATAAGAAGATGCTGTTGCTTCAGGTAAACACTTTAAAAAAGTGTATTGTTAAAAGTTTAACTTTAGCGGAGCTTTTTTTTTTAAGTCACAAAGGTAATTTTACAAAACTTGAAACTTGAATGTATTGGGCATGGAAAATAAGAGGAAAAAGAACACATTCATACAGAAAAAAATATTTTTTTCAGAAGTTTTATTTTTGATATATTTAATTGGTAGCAGACTGCAAATTTATATTATTTAGTCTCTACTAACTCCTAAATACTATTCATTCCTTTGCGAATAATTATAAATACTTCTGAATTTATTTTTTTTACTTAATTTATATCTGAAGCCACTCAGTTAGTATGCATGTTAAAATGTTACAGTGTACACTGAAGCGCCACTGAATTAGGGACACCTACCTTGTAACGAGTTGGGTCCTCTCTGGCCTTGATAATTGCTGCCACACGACGAGGCGCAGATTCAATAAGATTCTCAAAATGTTCTACGGGAATGACTTGCCAAATATTCGCTAAGGCTGTCCCTAATTCAGTAAGGTTCTTTGGAGCAGTATGATGGCCTTTTACGCCTTCTTCTAAGATATCCTAAAGATACTCAATAGGAGATTTATGCCTATGCTTCTGGTGGCCAGATTATTACAGAAAAGTTAGATGAATGCTCATCCAACCGACCAGTAGCCAACAGGCACTTGTGAGAGGTACAGTTGTCTTGCTGAAAAACTCCATTACCTTGCAGATAACAGAACAGTATAAGCTGATGGAGGTAATCACCCAGCAAATCTACGTACTGAATTGCATTTAGGGTGGTTGGTTGTCGCACCAAAGATCAAACAGTGCCACGAAAAAACATCCCAAACCATGATTGAACCACCATGCCCTTGTACAGTTCCAACCTCGCATGCAGGATCCATGGCTTCATGAGCCTGACGACATATTCTCAGCCTCCTGTTGGCGTTAAGTAGTCAAAATCGAGACTCATCACTCCGTGCTACTCGTTTCCACTCCTCTACACTCCAGTCTCTGTGCTCTCTTGTCCTGGCAAGACATGCAATCCGATGGCGACCATTGAGCAATGATACTCTCGTAGTCGACGGCTACCGAAACCCACACGTGAAGCAAGCGTTACATAGTCCTTTTACTGACTGTACGACTGGCACCGTCATTCGATTCGATGGTAATTTGAGCTAATGTTTGGCTTCGCTGTCTACGTACAATACGCCTATGCCATCTCTCAAGACGCAGTGTCAAGGCTAATTGTTCTTTGCAGTTACCAAAAAATTAAATAAAAGCATATATCAATTTATTTTTTTACATTGTCTGATAATTAAATTAGTACTATAATAATTTACCTAAGAATAAAATATTTAATATAATTCTTACAAGATACTTTAACTTCGTTGATATATGGGAAAACATGTTTATTAAAGAAAATTCTGGCAAGTATTTTAATTACTACTTCTTAAAATAATTATTTTTAAATTTTAGCTTTTTGTTCATGGGTTTTCTCTTCTGTAAAATTATTAGGCTTCACTAAGTTTTTAATATAACACTAGAATATAACTGTCAATTCGCAACAACATTGCATACAGTCTTATGTTGACCTATAAATAATAATTGACATTAATTAGTTATTGTTAAGAGACGCATTTAAATTATTTTAAGGGAGCATATATTTGCAAAAAATATATCGATCAAATATAAAAATTATCACATAAAATATATAAGGAATAAGAGAATATATAATATATTAGAATAAGATGTATTTTATTTCAGGAAATGATGTACATATTTTTAAAAAATAAATTGGAATGAATATATTAATACCAGATGTTATCTCCCGAGGAATTTTGTAACTTTTTTACTTTATTTTTTTTCTCTTTAACTTGCTTAAACTTTTCCCGTAAAATTCTTATTGTTACTAGTGTTGTTCAACTTTTAATTTGTTGAAAGAAAATTCAATTACAATACTGATTATAGCTACATCCAAAAGACTCAACTGGGATTCAGAGACTTCGAAATGGAATTTATAAATTTTTTTTTTCACTGAAATCTTTACGTTGTATAAAAAAGCAGAAATACATTATTTTCCTTTCTATTGGGAATAAACTGTATTTGTTTTGTTCTAAAACTAACCAATTACAAGTAGCAAAAAATATAATTGAGGGATTCCAGTAAACGCTTTTGGTTTGTCGAAGAAAGTAATTACGATTTTGTTTTCATCTAAAAAGCAGTTTAAAATTAATGTTTATTTAACAGTTTACGAAAGAAAGTAATTGTAATCAAAATATCTCATGAAAAATAGAAGGATGAAGTATCTTTTAAAATATTTTACAAAAAAAAATCATAATAATAACTTAAATTTTACCAGACTTAAGGTGAATTGGAAAATAAATTTGACAGTATCAATTAATTTCTAAAATTTTAATATTACTTTTTTTATAACTAAGTTCATTCAAGTCACTTTTTTTTTATCTTTCTCAGTACAACATTAAAATATCAAAATTTTCCATTTTATCAAAATAAAAAGTATATTTATGCGGTTTGTAATGAACAAATATTTAAATACTCATAAACAGCGCAAATACATATCCAAGTAGAATAATTAAGAACTAAAAATTTATGAAGTATATTCCTTTTGGCCTAGAATCAAAGAGATTTTGACGAATCAAAACCTATTAATGTATTTTATGGAGTAATGGATGCATTATAATGAACTTAGAAGTTCTGTCCATTGTTTTCCTTCGGACTTTACTTGTTATAAATAGAAATAAGGTTATTCACTAAAAACTTAAATCTTGAGCTACACAAATAATGGTAAAACCATAAATAAGTATAATTTTTAGCATCCATTAATTTATGAAAATTTCAATTATTCAAAATTTAAACTTACATTTAGAATCTATGCGTATATGTACTCTGTAAATGAATAATTAATTGCTATTAGTTCTGAAAATACACTGAAGTGCCAATGAATTAGGGGTAGCAAGTGCTATGCAAATTGTGTAACGTTGCACATCATTTATGTGCTAGTGAGAACGCTGTGGTAACTGCATATATAGCGCGTACTGTGGTTGTTCTGAATTAGTTGTTGGAACTGCCAGTATGGGTAAACTGCCTAATTTAGACGCCTTCGATCGCGTACAAATCATAGGTGTGCGACGCAAGGGCCAATCAATTTCTATAATCATCAAACAGCTAGGGTTTTCAAGATTAACAGTGTCCAGAGTATACCAAGAATATATGAACGGTGGACAAAAAACTAGCGATCAGGCAAACTGCAAGGGACAATTAGGATTGACAGTGCGAGGTGAGAGACGCTTCAGGCTTAATGTACGTAGCCAGGGAAGCCAAACATTAGCTCATATTACCACCCAGTTGAATGACGGTGCCAAATGTATAGTCTGTAAGCGGATTGTGCAACGCTCGTTTCACCGGGTTTCACATGGGTTTCGGGAGCCGTCGACCTACGAGAGTATCATTGCTCAATGTTCGCCATCGGGCTGCATGTCTTGCCTGAGCAAGATAGAAGAGAGACTGGAATGTAGAGGACTGAAAACAAGTAGCATGGAGTGATGAGTCCTGATTTTGACTCCTTAACGCAGACGGAAGGCTGAGAATATGGCGCCAGGCTTACGAAGCCTTGGATCAGGCATGCCAGCTTGAAACTGTACAAGAGCAAGTTGGCTCAATCATGTTCTGGGGTGTTTTTCCGTAGAGCGATTTGGGATCTTTGGCGCGTATACCAACCTTCCTCAATGCAATTCTGTACTTAGAATTGCTGGGGGATCATCTGTATTTGTTTATGCTGTTCTGTTATCCCCACGGTAATGGAGTTTTCCAACAAGATATCTGTACCTCTCACAAGTTGGTCCCTCCCGGTTGGCTACTGGCTGGCTCGGTGAGCATTTCTCTGATTTTTCAGTCATAAATTGGCCATCTAGAAGCCCAGACTTAAATTCTATTGATAATCTTTGGGATGTTTTGGAACAAGGCGTAGAAGACCATCACACCGCACCAACGTCATTTGTTTATCCACCGACTCACCCGGGGGGGGGAGTAGTGGGGCGGTATCTAGAAATAAGCCAGTTACAGCGTCTGGACAGGAGTGATCACTTTTGTCTAGCGGTATGTTAAGTGCTTACGAATCCATAGGTCGCAGGTTCTAATCTCCGAAACATTTATACACTTCATATTAAATAATTGTATTTTTAGAAGAAGACACACAGTTCTTTTATATCTTAATTAGAAATTAGATTTCTCGATAAATATAGCAACTGTTTTAACACTTTTTTAAAAGATTTTTAATCACGGATTTTAAAAAAAATATTCAAAAAATACACTATATATTTCCTTTTTTTCTTAAGATTGGAACAAGACATTAGAACCAAAATTACTCAAATATCATTTCACAAAATTCGAAATGTCTCTTAAACCCAAGTTTCTTGTAATTCCATGCATGTTAGTTAAGATTCTGCATTATTAAATTAAAAATGCTCCATAACTTTTCTTTCTTCTTATCTCTTTGTTGTAAAATGGAAGCTTCGAATTTATTTTGCCCCTCGCCTCAGATAACACTTTAATTGCTTCATGAAATATACGAAACTCTCTAGATAGGAAATAGGCTTAGCATTTTTACAGTGTTAATTATCAGAGCCAGCAAAAAGGTTATTTAAAATGAAAGAAAAGTATAATTAAGGTAAAAATTTTAAATAGTTAAGAACACGGCACTTTGATTTTTTATGCATATTCCTTTATCTTCATTCTTTATTAAGACCATATATAAGAAAAGAAAAAAAAATTAATAAAATTCATAAAAATGAAGCGTAATTGTCTTTAGAGATATGAAGGTTTCTCTGTCTTAACGCATTAGATTCAAAACAACATTAAAGCATCTGTAGCCTGGAATGATTTTTTTGGAAGAAAGAAAACGGCGATAAGCCATAAACATTCGGATAAAGTGATTTTTAACGCAACTCCAAAAAATATTAAATTAAAAAAGTGATATTTGTTAAAAGAAAAAAAGTTATCAATTTTGATAAAGCAAAACTTTTATGAGACAAAAACATTTCAAAAGAAAAACTAAAAGGCAAACGATATTTAAGTAGCGAAGATTTTTTTTTATGAAACTGCAACTGATTACGACCAAGCAAGTTATTAAAATCTTTTGAATAAAATTTTCATTTTCATTATATGAGTCACTTTCTTTCTAAGTGGCGTAAGTCTATTTTTGACAAAAAGTTAGTTACTGATAATATTGAATGCACAATTTGCTATAAGCTAATTACCTACAAATAATTCCCAAAAAATTCTAAATGTTAATCATTTTGTTAATATAAATTTACATAGCTAATGAAATTACAAATATAATTATTTTGAAAGAGGAGTCCACTTTCAACTAAGATATAATATTTAGTTGAAAAATTATACTACATAATTTCCGTTCGTTCTATGGGATTTTGGTACTTCCTCGGTTTATTTCATAGTGAAGCATATTAATATAATTTAAATGCCGTTACCTGAAGAAATATTAAAATAAGGCTTTTTATTCATCTTTTTTGATATATTTAATAAAAATTTCATAAAAAAATTGTTTGATTCAATTGAAATCCTATATTTAATATTTCATTAATGTAAGACTTTCGCATTTCGTTGACTTTGAAAGTGGCGTATGTCCATTTGAGATCATCAGAAGTATAAATATATTGTAACTAATAATTTTCAACAAGTAATACAAAAAAAATTTTCAAGTCAATTCCTATTTCGTTAGAAAAACTTACTGGTGCCATATGTTGCAGATAATTCTAAATACGTTAGAAATAACACAAACTAAATTTAAAATTAAAAAATAAAAATTAATTAATTAACATTTGGAAAAACTGTATTAACATCAAGTGCCATCCACTACAAGTTTAAAAAATATATTTGAATTTCGATGGTTAAAAAAGTATTGTATTAACAATTGAAAATTTGAGCAAGATATATGTGTAAATAAATATATATAGGAAGAGAGAGAGTAAACTAAAGTAGAAATTGAAAATCGATTGCGTTACAAAATTAAATCAATTTAATGTTTACAAAACATAAAATAAGGGTATTAGCATATACCAATAATTTTTAAACAATTCAAATACGAACCCTTAAATATTTCCATGTAATATAAAATTGACTTTTGTTTCATGTATATAAAATTTCGCTTTATGAAAAAAAGTATATTTCTCTGATATAATTAAGTAAAATACTTTCTACTTCATATATAAAAATTTATATTTCTTTCATATTCCAATCTTTAATTAGTATATTTATATTTCAAGTTTGACATTGTTTCAATTTATTGTATAGGATAACTTTAATCATGACATTTTCATTTCATCAGGAATAAAAGAAAAACATAAACATCAAATTGCTTTCAAATTTAAAATATTCGGATATTTTTAATTTAATTTTTAGTTTAAATGTAAAAATGTGCTCAATTTACTTTCAAAAATATTCACCTTTTTTCTTAAACTCTTCTTCGAGATTTGTAAATATTATTTGCATACATCTTGTGTAAAGAGAAATTAAAAATCACGCTCACACAGACTTTCTAAAAGAGAAGAATTTAATTTAATATAAAGTGTTTCACAATAACAAGCATATATTATTTAGGAGAATTTAAAAATTATAATTACAAAACTTTATAACAATGTAATTATTTGCTCGAAAATCATGCACTCCCAGCATTCCGTGCGAATAAGTTATTCTTAACTTCTTCGCAAAGTGGAGAAGGAAATATATGAAAAGTTGTAACAAGATATCGGAACAAATTAATATCAAAAACTTCTTTCAAACTTATTAAAAGTTTGAATATAAAACTTTGAAAACCCTTAGTTATATTAAAATATTTTAATAGAGTTACATAAAAATTAAACCTACGTTGTTTTCCCATGACCAGTAGTTATTTTCAAGATTCTTGAAGGAAAACTATAATAATAAAAATATTTAAAACATATTTTGAATCACTTCAACGATTTTAGTGCAAAATCTGTTAAATTGCTTAACTTACACATAGATTTTATCAACCCTAATTAAAATTCAATCGTAGTTTTTAAAATCATTTGCGTTCAATGTATAGTCAGTATTTTTGAAAAAGGGTTTTCAATCCCATGATATATTTTCAATCTCGGGATTTTGAGATTACATTATCCAAATCTCAAGATTGGTTCCGGGATTAGAATTGGACTGTTTATGAAAAATACTTACACATTGCCTAAATTGTGGAGGTGATGCTTGGTGGTATCGCCATTTATTGTGTAGAAGTTCAACCTGTCTCAGATTCTGGCAACTTTCATTCCTTCCCTTTAGGAAGGACACGACAACAACAGCTTACACATTAGCAAAGTTGAAATTACATTATAAAACTAAAAACATATTTAGAAAATTTGCTTTATTTTTTTTACTGAAACAAATTGAAACAAAACTTAATTCATGATAAAAAAAACAAATAAAAAAAGTAAATAATTAAATTAAAAAGACATTTCTTCATCTCTTGTGTTTCTGTTAATAAGCTTTCAAAAATCACACACACACAGCTCGTCCAGCGTTTCATCGTTCTTATTTTTGTTACAAATTATCATGCCGAAGAAAACGTTCTTCCAGACTCTGCACTAGTAGACTTTATTTTCATTTTAATGTTTCATTTTATTTTTTTAAAGGTTTTCATTCGTTATTTTCATTCACCAAGTCTCCCCCCCCCCCCATTTTCAAAAAGAGACATTTCTTTTGGAGTTTTTGATGACAGTGTCTCAAATCTAATGGGTTGCACATTGGTACATATACCTCTTTCATAATTGTACCTAGGTCTGTTACACTTAATGGTTTTTGTATAAAAATTAATTCAGTTATTGAATCAAAATGTAAATCGATTTCAAGTGTTACCTCAGTTGAAAAAAGAAGATCCAGTTACATGAGCTGTTAGTAATGCAATGAAGTTTAAAGCGTCAAGTCTAAGGCGGAGGTATCTACACTGGTGTCCAAAAGTTAAGCATAATTGATAATTATGGGAATAAAGAAGGAACTGTAAATTATAATGGCGGGAAATGTGATATGCGAGTGTAAAATGGTTATAAAATAAGGAAGCAAATCAGAAGAATGATAATAATTAATTTTATTATCCAAAGTAGCAATTTGAAAGAAAACTGAGCATAGCAAGGATTCACATTTTAAAGAAAAATGAAAGAAACATTAAATAAAATACTGATGCTGCAGTTTAATAAGGTGTGTGGTCACCTCTGACAACCAGGCACGCTGCACAGCGATTTACCCTACTTGCTATGAGATAATGAATGAGTTGTGGGCTCAAACGGTTCCAAGCTTCTTGGAGAGCTCTCTTCAGTTCTGTAACGGAGCTTGGTGGGTGCTAAAGGGCTGAAATTTGTCTCCCGAGCATATCCCATACATGCTCGCTAGGATTCAAATCAGGGGAGTTCGATGGCCACTACATGCCCTGGATGTTTTCTGTTTCAAGGAAGTCATCAATCAGCACCGCTCGGTGACATGGCGCATTATCATCCATGAATATGAAGTCAGGACCGACAGCACCTCGAAACAAGCGAACATAAGGCTCATGAACTTCGTCTCTGTATCTTTGAGCAGTCACAGACCCCGTGTCAAAGAAATGGATGTCTGTGTGACCGTCCCTCATGATGCCTGCCCATACCATAACTCCCCTTGATGGAAAATGATGTCTTTCCGTTATGTTTCTTGGTTCAAAACGTGTTCCACGTTCTCTCCATAACGTTACCTGCCGAGAATCACTACTCAGACTGAACCGGGACTCGCCACTGAACATCACATTGGCCCACTCTCCCATACTCCAATGTTGATGTTTCAAACTCCAGTTCAAACGAGCGCGTTTATGCGCAGACGTGAGGAGAATGCAAACTGCTGGTCTTCTGGCATACAGGCCAGCATGATTGAGTCTCCTGTAAGCAGTTTGTCTCGAAATTCGTATTCCTGTGGCGACTGTGAGCGCCGAACCCAGTGCTCTGGCAGTACTGCCACTCTGACGTCGCGCACTTATTACCAGATATCCGTCTTGGCGAGGGGTTGTGACTCTTGGTCGACTGATACTGGTTGTCGGGTAACATCTCCCGTTCTTTGAAACCTCTGCCACAGTCTTGAGATCACAGACTGGTCCACATTCAGAATTCGAGACACTTCGGTTTGTGATTGAGAGGATTCCAGCATTCCAACGATTCTTCCTTTCGTAAACATGTCCAATTGGCGTCTTTGTGCATCTTGGTCATTCACCTTGTTCGATGGTTAACAACGTTCCTTCGCACAGCAGTTGCACGAAACTTGTCTCAACTGCCTATGTTGCGTGAATCGGTTTCTCCGCATTCCGACATGCGCCGGTGTTTCGCGCAGGACGTAGTCGACTGAAAAGTTTTGCATAAACCCAATGTTTCTTCTTAACCCAATTAATATCCGCAAGAAATTTGGAATAATTTTACGAATATTTACTCCATGTTTTTCGCATTTTACGATTTATGCTTAACTTTTGGACACCAGTGTATATAAGCCAGTAACAGACACTGGACTGAAGTGACCATTTAGGTCCAGTGGTAAGTTACGTGCTTACGGAACAAAAGGCACCGAGTTCTATCCTCTTTCATTGGTGACATTAACGCTGAACTAAGAAAAACGCAATCTTTGCGCAGCTGTCGTGTCACCATCTACCCACCGCAAGAGCAACCAAAGCCATCAGACTCACAGGAAGCAGCAAACAAGACGTCAGACACACAGGACGCAACAAACAAATCGTCAGACACACAGGACGTAGCGAAAACTAGCCATCAGACACACAGAACGTAGCAAAAAACAAGCCGTCAGACACACTCGACGCAACAGCAACAACCCACACATTCGCCATAACAATTATTTCATTCATTCACCTACTGACTCACTAGTAGGGGAGTGCGTGGCGGTGGTATCTATATAAGCCAATGACAGCCTTCGGACTGAAGCAATCGTTTTGGTCCAGTGGTAAGTTACGTGCTTACGAAACGAAAGGTACCGAGTTACATTCTCCTTCCAGCTGGTCCACTATTAGTTTATGCCATTTAATTGAAGATCGAACTGTGACAAAATCTATTTCTGAGACGTTTGTTATATCGTTGTGTAAGTATTACAGTAAACCACTTAGATCTGCACGACGTATTTCCTTACGAAAAATGAAATCTGTATGTAATTTTTTTTACTTATTGCACTCTTAGCATCTTTAAGATTTTTTTACCATAAACTTTATGGCTATGTTTGCTGTAAACAGATTGCTATGTCGACGGTAGATTGCTTCAACAGTTGTTTATTACCGGTATAGAGCAGTAATTATATTAAATAACATTTGGATATCATAATGAGATAAATACAGCGATTTATCTATATTTGTATGTCTATTAATGCTTTTTGTATGCAATCTTTCACTGAATAGAAAAAAAATCAAATTCCGGGATTTCGGGATTTGAAGAAAAACAGGGGTCGTGGGTGGTAAATACTAAAAATGAGAATAAATATCTAAATCCTATCTATGTTTAGAAACATTTGCGACTTAAAAGGAATATTTCCTATTGTGGTTGACGTGAAAAGTTTTTGACCGTTTATTTTTCTAGTTCTTGGTTTCATTTATTTATATAGCTAACCCATATTTCTTGATAGATTCTTTTTTGTTAAAATTTTAAGAAAAATTATATGTTTAAGATTTAAATGGAATTTGCTCATAGAAGCGATTCCTTGCCAATGCACAGGCAATTTCGTTAATGGCTTTTGGCATGAAGTAAAAACATTTTCTCTCGTCGTTTCTGAATCACACATTGCGAGTAAAGATATGAATTGGACATTTTTCTATCTATTTATCCAACTTTATTTAAAATTTATGTAAATGTTTTATATAATCATGGTTTTTTTTAAAAAAATATGTACTATTTTTATATATGTGGGACGGCGTCTAGGAGAAGGTTCGATTTTAATGTTAAAATATGCACGCAGAGTTAAAATAACCTAATTTATTAAAAACACTACTAAAACATTTACTATCTACAAGGGGTTTTAAATAATTCGAGATAGCACCATACCAATTCCGAAAACATGTACTCTTTCTCAAACAACGGAGAGACCGATTTCCTCTGACCTGCCTTCGTTCAAGCTTTGGTGCAACTCTCAGTTTCTTTTCTGCCACCTCATAAATACATAATCTCACCGTATCGCGCAGCTAAAACTCACGTGGTTTCTTATTAGTGGTGCCATCTCTTGCAATAAAAATCAAAAGAAATAAAAGAAAACTTGCACTCCTTTCCTACATATATATTACCATGCAGTTCCTTAAGAAGCATTTGCAAAATCTTCCTTCCGACTCAAACGTTTGATTTTCATCGATTTTCTCGAATTTACTTCCGCTGTCATGATTAATATCCATTATTTCATCTGGTTCCTCTCGTGTTTGATCCATTTCTTGCCCCGAAGTTTCAACTTCATCCAATAGAGATCACAGATGCTACATGTTTTTTTTATATTCAGTTAATTTTCATTTATAAACCATAATGAGTCGTACAACACAGGAATCAAAGCCACTAAGTGGTTTACAGAGGGAAAAAATAGCCTGTTTATAAGAAATATATTGGAACAAATGTGGCCGCTCGAGAAACTTAGGGCCGCGGTGGCCGAGTGGTCTAGGAATCGGATCGTGGCTAGCATGTCATGAGTTTGATCCTAGTACCACTAAAGACCCGCCGTGTAGGGGCACGTTAAATCTGTCGAGAGCTCAAACGTCCTCCCGTTGGTGTGGTGTGGTAGTTAGGAGAGGGGGGTGTCGTCCGCGTCACTTGACCATGGTTCAAAATTACGCGGACCGTCGCCAAAAGCCCTCGTGTTGCTAATCAGTGCGACGTTAATATTCTCTCTCTCGAGAAACTTAGTCACACCAAATACCTTAAGGTATCCGACTGGTTGCGAAAACTTTTTTTTAAAAAAATGAAAATATGTGGATTTGTTTATTGTTTTTAGATTTTTTTAGTACATTTAAAGAAAAATATGCTAAAATTAAGAGGAGAAAAATAAATTATTATAACTAAAATGGGAAAAAATGGGTAAAAATTGACAAAAAATAACATAAACGCGGTCCATTCTGTACCAAAGGTTTATGGAAAAATTTTCAATTCTTATGTGTTGCTATGTTATTCATTGTTGAAAGGACCTTCAGGATAAGAGATATTTTAATTTTTACAAAAACTAGAGCACTTTATCTCAGTTACCATATGAAATTGCTTAAAAAAACAGTGATTATATTCACATAAGGGACTGTAAATTTTGTAATAAAACAGTGATTGATAAATATGAAAGTTAAAACACTTCTACTATTATACAAAACTTACACAAAAAAATTCAGTTAATTATTTTCAAAACTTTTTTTAGCAATCACTGACCCCGTTTGTTTATTTTCAAAAAATCACATTTCGAGTAAAACGCGTTTTAAAGTGTGACATATCTTGCTTAAAGTAATGGCATCTGCTTTTACTCAAACGCTTGTAGTTTTTGTTCTAATGAACGGAAAATGATAAACTTGGTATTTTTGTAAAGCTAATAAGAAGGCCTATAAAATAAAATCATAAAAAAATTTGTCAATTTTTGGCGAAATTCACAATTTTAGGGTAGTTGGATACCTTAATATTGTAAAATACGATTGCCTCTCCCAAAAATGAGGGAGATATAAGACAAACACATTTTAGTTCCCATGAAGATTGTCATAGAGGATACTAACAAGGCCATTGGTAACACACAATTTTCCTAGAATTAAAGATTTCGTGAGCCTGGGGTGACTCTGTGCCCCATGCAACTACTCCAGGGTTAAGCAATCAACCAATCAATCAGCAAAATTATTCATCGACAGTATTAAATTTAAAATAAAAGCTATAATTATTCTTGCATTAGAGTTTCTAAGTTATTTTTATCCAATATTATTTCGTATTGCGACGTTAATGAAAAATTTATTCTATCCATTCTAATCCAGACAGACAGAAGGTCTAATACCTTAAATGGATCCTATCATCAAGAAAGAGAGCATATCCTTAATATACGAAAGAAGACCGTCCCGAAATCAATATGGAAATGTCCAATGCAATCCCAAAGGGAACTGATGCCCACTACGCATTCAAATTTATCGTTTAATTTCTCACTTAATTGGAAAAGCCAGTCGAGTAATCAAATTTTAGCCGCTCCACTTAGTCGTTTACGGTTTCAATTATTAATAGAAAATGCGTTTCGTATTGCAATAAATGGCTTACTTTCGAAGGGAGGATAAACGGATTCTTGAAATGTGGTCATTTCCACAATTTTGATATTGCCTGCAGGAAGAGATTTCTCATCAAAACCCAAGTAGCCATAAATCGTAGATTTCCATTGGAGAGAGACGTGTGTGTGGGGGGGGGTGAGATTATTGTTGAGGTGTTACCTTAACAGTTATAACTCAGAAAGAGCTACTCAAGTGATATGTTCTTTTAACACCGAGCAACATTTTGTGCAGGATCTTTTGGCAGAGATAATGAAATTCAGAGAGTTAATAACTTTTTTTAATTTTAAGAAGGATTTTCAATGCTGATATGTAGACGACGAAACTAAAAAACATTTCCAAGCGATTAATTTTAATCCTCGAAAAGTTATAAATTTAAGCGATTTAACAAAGTTTTTTTTTTAACACAGTGAAATATTTAAGATAAATGATAGATTTTTAATGTATTGCTTTTAACCAACAAATGTATTAAAATATAATCTCAAAAATTATTTTTAGGTTTATAGAAGAGATAATATATTTATGCATATAAGCAAGAAGAACAAGAAACTGTAGAGAATTGAAGCAATATTCGATGGACTAAATTCATGTGACGTCATAATCACATGATAATTTTAAACCACGTGTTTTTAGCCAATCAAGTTCAAAAACACATGTGACGTCATAGTCACGATAAATGCAATTATCTACTTTCAGCAAATCAGTTCATGCACTTCGTTGTTGCCGAATTACGCTTTTTACAGAAACTTTTTTTTAAAAAAATTAATATTTGGCACTTTATTTAAAAGTACATGTATAAAACAAATTTTTTTTCTTTAATTTTAAAATCTTTTTGCAGAAATTTCTTTTTAGAACTCTTGAGCATCTTTACCCAACTATGCAATTTGAAATTTTACCTAAGTTTTACAAATAGAATAAAAAGTACGAGATAATTTATTGTCCGTTTTGAATTCAATGTAGAACACGTGTTTATGTTATCATGTGACCGTCATGAATTTAGTCCATAGTAACATAGAGTGGAACAGCAGTGGCCATGGATTCAATCAAAAACGTTACGTAATAATTCGAAATATCAAAGCTAGTATTTTATAGAGAAAATAATACAATTAGCAGTTACTGTAGTCAGATTATATTATTACATTATAATAATATAATCTGACTAAATAACAGGCAGCTTTATTTGAAAGAAAGGGAAAAAACAATTTTAATGAGTTTAATTCTAAGACTATTAATCCATAACTTGACCTTTTGTCTTTGTCAATTCCTTACGACTTCCTCGGAAGAAAAGAATTCAGAATGATTACCTCCCTGCAAGCTGTTATCTGTCAGATAAGTTTAGTTAATGTTTTATTCGTTGTTAAGATTTATTACCTCATACAATGTATTCTTATTCATTTATTTGAATCATTGTTTTCAAATTTGTATGTAAATTTATATGAACGCTCTTGTTTTATATAATCCTCAGTAATTTTCTATTTCTGTATTCATTATTCAGTCATCAGATTAATATTACTAGAAACCAATTATTTTTCTCACCAAACAATTATGCAGTCCTCAATTTTTCGTCTTCTGAAAGTTTGAAGAATGAGGTGCCACAGTTATTGTGTCATTCTCACCATTTGACTGTGCTTCAAAATTATGGTTTCTGTCAAAAATAATCCTTATATTGTATCGAAGTGCGGCGTAAATCTATATATACACAGGGTGGTCCCAAATTCATTGTACAAACTTTAAATGTCGATACAAGACATTGTAACAATCATTTATTGTTAAGGAATGTATGGGCGCAAGTGACGCGGTGAGGCGTGAACAGGGAAAATAAACGAAAAGAGAAATGGAGTTAGTTATTGGTTCGTTGCGTTGCTGGTAAGAGGCAGTAAATGTCTAGCCGACGTTGAACAAGATGCATCTCAGTAGGGGAAAGCGCCATTCGCAATTGTACTGATGTCTATGACATGAGACGTATTCTGTACATGTATGCAGACGGGCATTCCATGTACGGCCGTGCAAATGGTAACGGCAGCGCTGCGTTACGAATGTATCGCGCGCAGTTTCCTGATTGATCACAGTGGATCACAGCCGGATCACAGAATTTTTCAGAGGTTACATCGACAACTTCGTGAAACACGTTCGTTCCACGTCATCAGACATGATGTTGGTCGACGAAGAGATGTACGTAGTCCAAGCCAGGAAGAAAGCATTTTGAACATTGGGCTTGATAAGCCGAGTCAAGTACAAGAGCTTTTGTTCATTACATAAGTGTGAGTCATCAGGCCGTTTGTAGAGTGTTAAACGAAAATCATTTACTCCCCTTCCATTTTCAGCGAGTACAAGCTTTGAATCCGGCAGACTATCCTCTCCACCAGAACTTCTCCCATTGGGTGGTACAACAAAGTGTGCTGCAGCTGGTGCTAGCGCATGCGCTGAACAGTTATCATAAACATTTCTCTTGTCAACGACGCTTTCAATAAACACTTTGTCTTTCCTTTCTTCTCTTATTTTTTGTGCTTGTGCCTCATCGTGTCACTTGTGCAAATACATTCTTATACAATAAGTTATTGTTACGATGTCCTGTGCCTACCCTTAAAGTCAGTACCATGAATTTGGGACCACCCTCTATATATAGGAGAAAAGTGACTCAATCATGAAATCTATTGAACTATTAGACCTACAGACTTGAAACTTGGTAGGCTTGTTCCTGTCATAGAGTAGAGATCCGCTAAGAACTGATTTTTTGCGAAAATCGAACCCCAAAAGACGTTGCGTTGGCTTGAAGAGCGTTATAGATAAATATTTTCTCTTTTGAACTATTGGAACTAAAAACTTGAATTTAGTTGGTACCGTTCCTTTCAGGGATTAGAGGTCCGTTAGAAAAGCGGTTTTCTATAAATTGACCTCTAAAGGGCGTTCCAAGAGCTTAAGTGGCGTTGTAAATAAATGTTCCTGTTATTGAACTTTTAGATGTACAAACAAAAAATTTGTTAGGCCCGTTCCTTTCATAAAGAAGAATTCCGCTGCAAAAAGATTTTGGGATAAATTGGATCCTAAGAGAGGTTGCATGACTTTAAGGGGCTTTATAAATATTCATGGTTTTGAACTATTGGATGTACAAACTTTAAAATTGGTATGCACTTTTCATTCATGGAGTAGTGATCCATAACCAAATAGGTTTTGCAAAAGTTGAATCCTAAGAGGCGTTGCGGGGGTTTAAGGGGCGTTATAGATGAATATTTCTGTTTTTGAACTAGTAGACTAACAAACTTGAAATTTAGTAATCGCGTTTCTTTAAAAAATTTGCAGATCCACTACAAAAAAGGGAATTGTAAGGACTTAATGAGGGGCGATGTAGAAATAAAAAACCCTGTTTTTGATCTTTTAGATTCATGTACTTGAAATTTTGGTAAGCATGTTTCTTTTAAAAGAGATTCGGTAAGAGCTGATTTTACGGAAATCGACTTTTTTTGTGAGGACCGAGGAGTTACTGAGGCGTTATACATTAAAAAATCTCGTTTTCAAACTACTAGACCTTCTGTAATAAAATTTGGTAAGTATTTTCTTAGCTGAATTGAAATCCGCTAAGAACGGGTTTTAGGGATATCGTTTAAAAACTTAAATTTTACATGCATGTCTATTTTGTTGAGCAGGATAGACTAAAAACTGGTTTTGGAACAATCTACTTTGAAGCAGAGGGTTGCGGAAGCATAAAAAATAATTCTATTTCCCTTTTATAAATTCGTCAAGTTCTTTTCAAATCAAATGAGAAGAATATAATTATAAGAATAAAAGATAAAAATTGTAAGAATGTCTTTCATTATATTCAAATAGGTAAACAGTATATATTCGTACAACATCTTGAAATACCCAGCAACGCGGGTGGGTAATGGCTAGTAATAAATATATAAAGGACACTGTGATTTATGGTAATGTAGTCACTCCAGAAATGACAAACGGAATTTCTGTGACTACATGAAAAAACTACGGAAAGAAGTCAGTATGGGAACATTGTAAAGCCTAGATTGCAAGAAATCTTGATGTGGGTGCAGAAGTCATGGCATAAACTTATAAGCAGCTTTGTTAACCAATCTACCATCAGCGGACAATACTTGTAATTAAAGGGAGCTTTATTAAAGGACAGGAGTTGTTATGGTCAATGTCGTAAATAAAATAGAGGAGTGGGAAACCTATTCCGAATTCGGGGCTTGGAGTTTTTCAAGGATACTCAAGAAAAAGGCATAGCTATATTTGAATAAATGAAAATTTTCAATGTAATTTATTATGCATGCAAAAGATATCTCTGAAAAATGCGCCAATGCATTTTTTTATTGAAAACAATTATAAAACCCCTGTTCCACCACAAAGTATCACAAGGGGCTCACAGAAGTAAGTGTTAATCGCACATTGCAAGAGAATGAAGTGAAAAATATTCCTGTAACGTTATGAAGGATCACAAATATGTACAACAAATTCAAAGAACTTTTAAAAGCACTTCTAGCGGAAAGAAGTTGCTGAAGAGTCGGAGGCCAATTTATATTAAGTCCCTTGAAAAACATTCTTAGGATGTTTCGTTCTCTTTCAAACTTAGAACAAATTAGGAGCACATTTTCTACATTTTCCTCGCCACCAACATCACAATCACAGGAAGATGACGGAACTAAATTAAATTTGTTTAAGTAGCTTTTAAAGTTGCCATGGTCACTTAGAAATTGGGTTATTTTGTAATTAGTATAAAAATGATGGCAGGACAGTCTCTAATTAATGGTTGGGGAAAAAAATTTTGTTAAGCTCCATTTACTTAAAATAAGATATTCTTGGTTCCAAGACTTTACCATCCTTTCTTTCATAATCGTCTTGTAAAATTATTTAGGAATATTAACGGCAATGTCAATTTTGCGCTTGGTTTCAGCCTTTGCAGGCCAATCGGCCCGCTCATTTCCAAGAATGCTTGTGTCAGCAAACAAATGCAAAATCTAATGAGATGTTTTTATCTTTTTGGCCTTTAAGTTGCTTATTGATCTCGACGATTATGTTGTTAGAGGATGAAATACACTCTCTTAAGAGAATCCATGGAGGAAAGAGAGGCTGTACAGATGAGATAGTCTGAGATGACACTATTTTGTTCAGTGATTCATTTAATGGCGAAGTTTAAACATAAAAGTTCAGCTACAAAAACTGTGTGTTCATCAAGAATTCTAAATTGAAAGTGCTCGAACTCAACACCATTCCTGAGTACAATAAAAGCGAAACCAACTTTACCGTCAGGATGTCAAATAATAGGGAAATCATCTGTGCTTTTGTCACTAAGTTGAACAATATTGATGGCATTCCTCTCTGAAGGATGAGGAAGAAAAAAATGGAGACAGAATGCAATCATAATTATAGATGGAAGAAGCAGAGAGGTTTTCCCTAAAAAAATAATATGAAGAATAGCAATGTCGTTTGGAGGGAAGCCAGAAATAGCACAACCTGACTCGTAACTTATGGTACGATAACCGCGATGTTTGTCGCAAAAAATTAATGTAAGATCGAATCTTATTTCTGTTGAAACACGGTGCATCATATTTTTAAAAAGCACTTTGCTGTGACTCCTAATTTATATATACATGCATTTTAAATGAGAGGCAGATAAAGAGTTACTGTAATGTTTCTTATGAAACGTCCTTCATTTCCAATAATTAACATCATTCAATGAAATTTTGGATGATCTTTTTCAATTACCTCAAATGATTTTAACAATGTTGTAAAATGTGTGCTTGATCCATATTCATCAGTAAAAGTTGTAAAATAAATGACGAGAAAATTACAAATAGTTCTATTTTGTGTCCTAGCTGTATCTACCCGCTTCGATGTGTCATAGAACAAAGCTTTGAATTGTACAGAAAATATTCTTATAACCAGGGGTGTAGATACCGCCATATCAGCCGCATCAATGATACAAGGTCCCCAAGCTATTGCACTCCTAGTATGAGTAAGTACAACTCGTAAAATGTTAACAAAACCCCCATTTTCAAAAAGGGGTCCCCAAGGAATTTTGATACGGGGCCCATTTGGGACTAGCTGCAACCTTGCTTCTAGCCCTCAGCTCTTGTATTAAATTGGACTGGAGTTGCAATTCTAAGCTGATGTATACTTACATTTACTCCCCGGTAACCTCCTCCCCTTTGTAGTGGGAGTTCCGGGATCTCGTTCATAGAGGTTATTTACTCAAAAAAAAAAGAACATGACTGACGAATTTCAAGTGTTATGGTTTAATAGTTAAAAAAAAAAAATTTTTTGCCAAAAACAACCTGAAACTCCCTTGAGAGTCGATTTCCGCAAAATCCGTTCTTAGCGGGCTTCCATTCAACAAAAGAAATATACCTGTCCAATTCAAAATCTTAAGGTCTAATAGTTCCGAAGGTTTCCTGATAAACGAATGAGTCGTCTTTGTCCAATGTATTTTTTATTTTTAACATTTTAACAAAATAATCAAGAGGACGAACATACAAATGTCCTTTTCTTTTCATAAAAACATACATATAAAATTTTAGACACTTTACATGGAAAAAAGTATAACACATATTAATCATAAAAACACATGTATGTAAAAAAAGAAAAAAATTCACTATATTTTCAAAATTAAATTTCAAATTATTCTATTGGGCTGAAATAGAGGTTCAAAAACAGCGTTCTTAGATTATAATCAGAAAAGTATTGGATGAATTAGAGTATAATTAACTTCCTAACTTGAAAAGAGAAGCGTTGACAGAAATTTCCGTTTTATTATCTAAGGCAAAAAGCAATTAAAATAATTAATCCTTATCATGTATTAATTTTCTCAAGTTGTTTTAATTATATATGACTTTTATACTCGTATCATATGATGTATGATATTATGGATACTTCCTTTATTTTGAAAAATGATATAATAAACTTAAAGCTAGGGATTTTCATTCGAATAAAAATTTAATCAAGTGTAGTTACTTGTAAAAAAACATGCTATATTAAAGAAATGAGGCACTTCAAATGGCAAACATCCAGAAACAGAAGTTTTAGTGCAATTTAATTTGCACGTAATTGAATCTGGGAATGTGTTCGATATATTTTGTAACTATTTTATAGAAATACTTACTAAATAAGGAAAAGGAGAAAATAATGTATCGCATAAATTAATATGAAAGATATTTAAATATTTTATAGTATCAAATAAAAACATATGCAAAAAAATTTATAATAAAAATCATAGATTTCCAGAGTAAAAAATATTTTGTAAAAAAAAAAATATTATAATTTTTTTTTGTAATTTTTAGTATGAATTAAATTCAAACTTTATTTTTATTACTTCTAATAGAATTCCGGTGAATTTGTTTTTAAATTTTTGCTTATAAAACACAAGATACTTTTATTTGAATTTTTCACATAATCATATAAATTTAATTCCTCCATAATTATGTGCATCAAAAAGGAATGATATTGGCATAGGTTCTAAATATTGAAGACTTGTCTAAAATAGTTTTGAACTTAATGAGATAACATAATATCTGATAACGTTTTTTATATAAATTTATTAGCTGTAAAAGAAACTCATGAAGTTTATAAAAAAGTTTTTAGCGATTAATATTTTCATGCGGTATATTAAAATATAGATTAAAATAATATAGAAATATCTCTTAAATTTCAAATTTAATACTTTCTTAACATGCAACTCAAAAAACTCAAATAATTTATTGAGAATTGGGGAAAAGTATATAATGAAGCATAAAGACTACATTTTCCGTGAACAAATAGGGAAAACTTGTAATTTAACTTATCTTGATTTTTAATAATTTCCTTAATGTTTATTCCTGTAACACTAGAACTTTTAACAAGTCATTATTAGCTCATTTTGTTTCACCTAACTTACAAAATAATATTCAAATATTCTAAAGGTTTTCTCGAGAAATAACAATTATTTAATGTCGGTAACTACTAATGGCAATTTTTGTAAAATATTTATTTTTACTAAAAATTTATTGTTTTCCTTCCAATTTAAATAGACAAATAAAATTCCATAGTTTTAAATTTTTCAATAACTTATTTAAATCAAAACCATAGTTTTCAATATGAAAATAAAAGAAATGCTACATAAAACTAAATTAATAAACAGTCATTTACATTTATGATGTTTAAATGAACTGAAAGAATATAAAAAGTTATTGTACCTCTTTGAGAATAAATTATGGTAACCATTCCTTTCCAAAGGTAAATGACTCATTTTTTTAAAACAACTATCCGTCCAAACATGAATGCCATTTTATCATCATGTTCCATTGGTTCTAAAGGAGTTGAAAGCAATTTCAATAATTTTCTTTCGATTGATTTGTTAAACAATAATCATTAATTTCCATCACCTTTTAGAAACAATGCTGTTCACCAAGGACTCATAAAGTTCATTTTCATGCTCGATTGACTGTCAGAAATAAATTGAGACAAAAAAATAATAAAAACATTAAATAAAAGAGTCTCATTTTTAAATGACATCGAGAAAGGTTTTTTGTACATATTACTCAGTATGGATTTTAGCGATTAACTTGCAAATAGGAACTATCACAAATATTAAGTTTCTAAAACATTATTTCTTTATTATTGGAAGAAATTTTATTTATATATATTACAAGTCTTTAAGAAATAGCGTTATTTAAAAAATTAGTCAAAACTGTCAGTAGCATATTTGTAAACTTTTTTCATAACTACTAAATTTTTTTATCTTTCTTATGTTACTAAATACAGTCGACTCTGGATATTTCGAATTTGGAGGGACCAATGAAAAACTTCGAATTGTCAAGAGGGTAGAAAAAAACTCCCAAAAATACACGAAAAGAAATTTTTGTAACACATTTAAATGTGAAACTTTTAATTCAAAATCTAAAATTAACACATGGCATATTCACATTTTCACACTCAGGTACCGACTATACTTAATGGCACCGATGTTGGGTAGGTTCTTCTAGCCTAATCAGTCCACCAAACAATTTGATCCGTTTTTTTATTACTCTCCTCCATCGCTCCTCTCTTTTCCCTTTCCCTTCCATCTTTCTTAACCCCCTTTACACTCTCTTAATTTGTTTCATTCCTCATTGGAAATAAAACCGTTTCGCACCCGGTTCCCTCAGACACTGTCCCCAACACCATTGATTCTTTTATTAACGGTCCAGTCCGGCACAAGCCTTATTTGGTGCCAAATGCTATAAGTCAAACAGATAGCCATAAATCGCCATGTCAGTCCGACGCAAAATACACAATCCTACATATCTCATCCTCCCAAAGCAGACCAACTATCCTTTCTGAACACACGTGTAACAAGTCCACGAGTTAAACGAAAGATTTGGACGGCTCACAACACTATTGTACACTTGAAGAAGGAAAGCAATAAAAGTGTCTTCTCGCTTGAGGAACCATAAAATACAAAGAAGGGGTAGCAGACAGAGGGTCATCAAAGGGCTACCTTACAAGGGAAAACACAGGGACAATCCAACACAAAACTTGTAAGCTGCAACCTGTTTGAAACAGTGAGTGCTTGCAACAGTGGAACATGATAGTGAATGTTCGAATTGTCGAGAGTTTTATAAGGTAAGTTCGTTTATAAGGACTTCGTTATACTTTCGAGTTTTATAAGGTTTTAGTCTGGTCAGCCCCAGATTTTACTTTGAAATATTGAGTGTACCAAAACGTATTGTTTAGCTCGAAATATCAAGAGTTTTTCTAGGGGCTGAACATATACTTCGAATTAGCGAGTGGTTTGTATTATCTAAGGATTGAATTAGCGAGAGTCGACTGTAATAGTTACGACGTAAGGAATTCAGTATTAAATTTTTATATTTTGCTAAGATATGATTACTGTTGTTACATGTAACTTTGATACTATAAAACTGAAACGAACCTCTTTTATCGTACAAATTGCTATTTATAATTTGATATTTTTATTTGTTCTATAAATATTCAGCTTTATTTACCACCGGAGTGAAAAAGTTTCCGAAATGTTCTCCTACATTCAAGCATGTGCTCGTTGGAAGGGAAATATCTATTGCGGAGGTTAACACCTCTAATAAGGAAAACCCGCAATCATATAGAACTCATTTCCTGTTCTTAGATGCAGAACATTTCTGACAAAGCGAATTTTTCATTCTTTGGATTTTACAATGTCGCCAAACATCAAATTCTGTATTTTTCTCGAGAAATCCCCTGACACACTTGAGAGGCTGAAGAAAGCGTTCTGAAACGATTGCAGCACCAGAGGAATTTTACCTGTTTCCTTGGTTGAAAATGAAATAGAAGAGACATCGTTTTGGGGATTCAGATGAGGTGATCCAAAATGCGATGTACAGATGTTTTGTACAGATATAGGAATGCTGGAACAAGAGTGTGTGGATGCCGGGGGGCTGGATTTTGAAGACCAATAAGATTAAATTATTGTTCTATTTTTTCATAATTTATAATTGATCTAGGTATTTCTGGAAATCTAGGATCCTACTGTATGTCACCATTTGTCTCTATTTTGCGTAAAATAGTAAATTACGATTACCAAAGCATATCAACTCGTCAATGTATAGGATGAATGTAACCACAATTTAGCTATCAATACTTTCCAGTTCGTACAATTGTAAATAAGTATTTGTTGTACCTTACTTAATAATCCACCCTGCTATATATCTTCCCTCAATTAATAAGTAATGAATATCATTACATTGTTACATAGGCTTCTTATAATACTATGTTCTTTTTGACTAATAGTTTGTGTTATTCTTTTAATATTCATTAATTACTTTAAATTATATTTTTCACATACTTAGATGACAAGTTTAGTCAGATTTTCATATATGTTTAGAACTAAGCAGTCTTCACGGAATCTTAATCACAAAGAGAATAAATTTTTATTTTCATATATATGATACTGTAATCCAATTGGAAGTTCAACAAATTTACACAACATATTTTGATAAAAAAAAATACAGTCTGGTAAACAAAAAAATAATTAGACTACTGCTTAGAAAAAAAATGTAATAAAATCAGTGTTTTCAAAAATAACTGCGCAATATCAAGCAATTCTGGTGTGCTTTTATCCATATTTAAAAATAAACGTTCCAAAAACCTTTTAAATATGAACAATCTGATACAATTGTGTTCCCCAGAAAAGAATATTTTAACCAAATAACTCTTTTAACTTTTTAATAAACCTAAATACAAATTAAATAGAAACTAAATACTAAAATGCAGTTTTTTATATATCACAAAGATTTACATATTTGATTATATGTTCGAAAAAGCTGCTGAAATAATTAGAATTTTGAGAGAAATAATTATTTTTCTTACTTTGAAAGTTAAAGTTTTAAGGTTCGATTTTTAGTCTTTTTTTAGATGTTAACATAGTAAAAGAAGGAAAAAAAGCTGTATATGTTCATTCAATTATTTTGAATAACTTAAATCCTCAGTAAAAAATGTAATCGATAATCAATATCACACACATCTAATAATCTAATATCACATCTCAGGTACGATACTGAAATGTCTTTCAAAATTCTGCTTACGTTAACACAACTAAAAGTACTCCAGATATCTTTCTCAATTTGTTAAATTAAATCTGCCCGAGGGCTTACCATCCCACATCATTTTCAGGTTGTGATGTAATTGTTTGAAACTTTATTAAGTGTGTGCTTCGTCTCGATCACACTTTAATCGTTTTCTACAAACGGGGAAAATTTACTTTGCCTTTATTACAGTATTAGTTATTAAAAGGAAGAAAACTCTGACAATAAATATAAAAATACTGTTTAAAAAGTTAAGGAAAAAGATTGGAAAATGGAATTCTTTGCCTTCTAAAATTTGTTCTCCTACCGTGTGCTATATGAAAAGGAAAAATCATGTTTTAAAAAATATCAAGGATCTTAATGACAATGAGGCTCTTATAAAATCATATCAGATTTTTAGCAATATTTGTCCTCAAATATCATTGACCGAAATCAAACAAAATAATAGCAGAGAGATTATCAGTAATTCGTATTTAAACAAGTAATATTAAAAAATTAAAGTCAACTCCTACTTAGGTCAACAAAGAAAATTTTTATACTTTAGTTACTTTTTATTAATATTATTTCTTAATATTGAGTGTCAAAAAATGAAAGCGAATTTCATTTCCATGTATGGTGTTGGACTATTATTTTTGCTTTTTTTACTCTTTATACATTCATAAATCACATTCTCCGAAATTAGGCTCCATCCCAGGTAAGATTCGAACTCACGACCCTTTGAATTAGAAGTCGAACGTGCTATCCATTGCACTACAGGGACAAAGCGAGCGATTTTCCTTTTTATGTATTGTGTTAGACTATTGTTTTTGTGTTTGTTACTATTTATTATTATTAATTTAATTAATGAATTAATATTTTTTTAAAAAATGTATTAATATCAAGTGTCATCCACTAAAAGTTTAAAAAGTGCATTTGTACTTCAATGGATAAATAAAAAGTATTTTATTAACGATTGAAAATTTGAACTATATGTACACTCAAGAGCCAAAACATTATGACCACCTGTCAATAACGAGTTGGCCCACCTTTAGCGCGCAACACAACTTCAACTCGAATTGGTATGGATGCCACAAGTCCTTGGTAGATGGCCGGAGACAGATTCTACCAGATGTTTAAGCAACGCTCACTCAAATACGAGATATTGCGAATTGATGGTCTTTGAACTCTGAGCTGCCGTCCCATGACATCCCAAATGTGTTCTATCGTATTGAGATCCGGTTAGTTAGGCGGCCAGGACATTGACTGGAATTCAGCATCATGTTCCTGGAATCACTCAAACACAATTTTAGCCTTGTGACACGGGACGTTGTCCTGTTGGAACATTCCATTTCCAGCTGGAAAAACAGAGGCCATGTAAGGGTGCAACTGGTCCGCAATGATGTTCAGATACCCTGTAGCATTCATGGTCTGCTCTACAACAACCACGGGTCCCAGAGACGCCCAAGGAAACGTCCCCCAAAGCATAATACTGCCAACACGGGCCTGTGTATGACCTACTGTACATTGAGGGAGCAACTGTTCGCCTGGAAGGCGTATCTTGACACGGCCATCGGCGTGATGAATGACAAACCATGATTCATCTGACCAGGCTACTCTCTCCCACCGATCCATAGACCAATCGTAGCGTTCCGGGCCCAGCATAGGCGCAGTTGGCGATGACGCTTGGTCAGCAAAGGCACACGAGTGGGACATTTGCTGCGTAGCCCCATGTCCAACAGTGTCCGCTGAACAGTGTGCTCCGATACAATTCTACTTGGCCCTGCATTGTATTGGGCTGTCAGTTGAGCCACTGTCTGGCTCCGGTTTTGCTTCACCATGCGAGACAGTCTCCAACGACTTTTTCTTTGATTGCGTGTGGACGTCCAACACCATGTCGTCTACTGCTGGTTTCACCGCCATTCATCCACTTTGCATAAGTACTAACAACTGCATATCACGAACTACCCACGAGTCGTGCAGTTTCGGAAATATTTGTTCCGAGCCTTCGAGCCATTACAATCTGCCCTCTATCAAAGTCGCTTACATCCGCAGCCTTTCCCATCACACGCAGAAGTTAAGTGAAAGGTCTTAATCCCCTATCTTGTGTTTTTGTTGAGCATTGAGATATTCACTTACCATGATTAGTGGGTGGTGGGAAAAAATTTAAAAGTGAAGAATTTAAAGATAAAAATTCAAATTAAGAAAATACATTAGATTGCGACCTATAGAAATATTAAAATGAAGAAAAAATGCTGGAGCTCTTTTTGTTTGCGTTGGGGTGTGTTGGTACAGGTGTGAAAAAACTGTGTCGACCGCGGCTAACTCCAAAACCGGAGGCTAGCGTATGGTCAACTTAATCATTGTTGTCAGGTCAGCAAGCTCGGCAACCGAGAGAACCCGGCACCTTGCCCACCGGCTTCCAATTGAAAGTGTGGGAAAATGATGGGTATTTAAGCTGGTTAGGGGCTCAGTGCGTTCGTCCAATCAGGGAGCTGCGATTCGTTAGTGGGTGTGTCCGGGATTGGGGAACAGTTAGTAAGTGAAAAAATGTTATCAGAGTCGGGGAGAGCGAGAGCCACTCTCCGTATTGGTCGAGCAGGTCGCCTCCGATTGGAGGGATGAGATACTTGGAAAATTAGATTGAGAAAACGATGATAAATGAAAAATTTAAGATCTTACAGTGGAATTTAAGATTGAAAATAATTAAAGTAGTATATTACGGGGTCTGTTAAAGATTTCGATCGTTCGAAGAGTTCTGTTGTCAATAAGGGGGATGTTAGTAAAAAAGTTTATCGAAATTATTTTCATGAATTCCCTAATGGTTGTGATATTTAACGAAAACCAGAGGTCTTCGTTTCTCA
Source organism: Trichonephila clavata (assembly GCA_019973975.1). Classification (NCBI taxonomy): domain Eukaryota; kingdom Metazoa; phylum Arthropoda; class Arachnida; order Araneae; family Nephilidae; genus Trichonephila; species Trichonephila clavata. Next base: position 229,241 of record BMAO01014281.1, read on the forward strand.
CGAACCATCGGGCGTTTGTAATTTGTCTGATGATATGATTTTGTGCTCTTTCTAAGATGTTAATATTAGAGTTTGCAGCGTGGCCCCAGACTGGACAAGCGTACGTTATCACTGGCCTGAGAATCAGAGTATACATAAGCATCTTGTTTTTAATAGTAAGAATTGAGTTCCGAGAAATTAGGGGATAAAGACTACATGCTGCTTTTCGGAACTTAGTTTTAATCTGTGTGATATGTGGTCTGAAAGTGAGGTTTTTATCTAAAATTACGCTAAGGTATTTTGTCTGTTGATACCAGGGGACTGGGTGATTGTTAACATGGACAATGGGTGGTTTTCTGAGTGTGTTACGGGAGAAGAAGACGGCCTCCGTTTTGGTTGCATTCAGTGCTATTTTCCATCGGGAGAACCAATCCTCTAACTCCGCAAAGTGTCTGAGGAGGAAGTGAGTGATACATTTGAGATCTGTATGTTGTGTCAGGATCGCTGTGTCATCCACATACATGCAAATGGTTGTATACCTGTTTTTAGGTATATCATTCACGTAGATGTTAAATAGAGTGGGCCCAAGAGGGACCCTTGTGGAACGCCAGATTTTACATTTTTAAATTCAGAATATGTATTGTTAACTCTGACAACGAAGTTTCTGTTAGAGAGATAGGAGCGAATAATTTTTGTTAGGTGAGGAGAAGTTTTAATCCGGATGAGCTTATATAGCATCCCCACATACCATACTCTATCGAAGGCCTTCTGGATATCCAGAAAAATGGCCCCGGTCGAACGCTTATCTTTGAGTCCGGTTTTGATGTACTCAACTACCCTGAGCAGCAAGTAAGTGAAAGAATAATTCTTCAGACTCTCCAGCAGCAGTTAAATACCTTTTCCACCTAATCACGTGCCTTCCACGTCATCCAGGTGAGTTCATTGCAAAATGTAGGGGTGGTCATAATGTTTTGACTCTTGAGTGTATATATATAAAGAGAGTATACTAGAGAGAAACTATGTATAATATTAGAAATTGAAAAAGGATGAATTACCCCAAAATTTCTTTTTCCTCAAATGAAGATATAAGTTTAACTTAAATGAAGCTTATTGTATTAAAAAAAATTCATTAAAATAAGCCATATTGCACTTAATTAATTGAAGTAATTAATTCTTGAGTAGTCCTTGAGTCTTCTTAAGGAGTTTCTTTCTTTTTTTGTTTTGTTTTAGCCTATATATCAGTAAACACAGCGCAAAATTACTACTAAAGATTATGCTACAACTAAAATACATACAAACCGTGATCAAACTTACAAATATACGTTTTAATTGTATAAATATAATTAGGCTAAAAATGGATATTTTATGCAAAATTCAGTTTTACACCGCGCTGTATAAATCAATACATTATTCTGCATATTATTTATTTTTCATTTCTTAAAAGGACAAATATTTAAGGTATTCAACAACTATCAAACTATAAACAATAAAGTACAAACTGGTTTTTCAGGCTTAAAATTTTTTCATATATTTGTAAAATATAAATATATAATTTTTATTTTAAAATGTAACGTTAAAAGTGTCTATAATATAAAAATTCAAAAGGAAACATAATATGTAAGAATATACTTTTTTTTATGAAAGGAAGACTGGTTTTATTTAAACAAAATGAATAGTATAATGTAATATGGATGCTCTCTTTAAGAAAGTAAAATAAAAAATGTGAGATATATATGTATATAATTATTATTATTAAAATAATTTTTTTTTTAAAAATTATTACAAATAATTTTTAATTGGAAATATTTTAATATCATTTCTACCACCCTCAACCTCGTTCTAAATGTAATTCACAAATTTATCGTTTCATAGAAAAAGTGGATTTTTGTTTATTAGTATAATTGAATCCTCATAATCATTGAAATGTGTTATGAGTCAGCACAAATTTATGTTAAATTTCAAAAAAAATGTTTTACATTTTGAGAAAAAAATAATAGTTTTTGGAAAAAATCATATCATTTATCATATATTTTTCTTAATTTGATAAAAATTTCTTCAAACATTTTTTTTGTGGAGTACTATATTAATGGTTCTACATGCTTAATACTTATTGCATGGAAGAAGTATTTTTCCAACTGGAGTCTATGGTTAGGTTTCTACAAGCTTAATATTTCTTGCATGGATAGAAGACATTTTCCAACTAACTAATGAATAAAAGGATTATTTTGAATACACTTATTATATTACTAAAAAGACTGAAAAATATATTTGAATTCTTTAATTTAGAAATCTAGAAAACAACTTCATCTAAACATATAAATCCTTAGTAATTAAGAAAAATTTGTAGCTTTTTTTTTTTTTTATTGAATGAAAGTGATATTGAATGCCTTAAAAGTTCATATAATTTTCCAAATATTAATTTCATATTGTAATTTATTAGTTGAAAGTTATCGCACCAAAATTATAAACACTAATGAGTGTGTAACTAATTTTAAACTAAAATAACATTTAATGCACTTTGCATGCCAGAATAAAAGCAGTGAGATAAAACTTGAATTTCATTTAAAAAATGTTAAATTAGAAACAAAATATATCATGTTAATTTTAATTTGGATATATTATATTTATGTAACAACTGAATTAATGCTTCAGTATATACCAGAAGTGAACAGTCAGATTTTCGAAAGTTGAATCGAAAAGTATAGGTATGAATATTAAAGACATTTTAGTCGATTCCAAATTATAGTTTGCATATGAAAGTAAAATCAATACAATTTTACTAACATCACGAAACTAAAACTGAAATATTGAAATTTTTCAATAAATTGCAAAATTTAGGTAAATAGTAAAGGGATAAGAAGAAACCATTTAAGAGAAATCAGTGTACAGTGTCGTACTACTTTTTTAAAATGGATCGAATTTACTTTTTGCTAAACATTTTTGCTAGTAATATAAAAAGAAATCTTAACTTGCATAATATATAAGAAATTAGTTATTTCAATTCTTGCGGGGAGACTTACGATTCATCCTCAAGTCTTTCGCACACTTAACAAAAAGAAATAAATATATATCGTAAGAAATTATTTTAATTTCCTTCGATAGATTTCTATTAAATACTCCTTCGACATTTTTAGATCACTATAAGCGAGGAAATAACTAATCTGGAGAAGGGAGGGGGTACAATGTCACTTACTGCTGAGCAAACAGGGAAAAGGTACCAATAAATCATTATGTTCTCTAATTTGTGAAGTTTTCTCTCAAGAACCTGAAAAGATAATAAATTGATAGAAACAACTAGATTGATTAATCATCCAGCGATTAGTTAGCACTATTTTAGTTACTTATCAAGATAAAATAGAGAAAACTTCAAGGTCAAGAATCGACGTCTTAAAATGCATGATGTGTTTTTTTTTTAAAGGAAAACCTAAAACGAGCATATTTTGTAATCAGTAATTAATGAGGTGAAACCCCAGTATATGTTATTTTAATTAAAACATTATTCCTCGCAATCAAATTTTTTACAAAGAAGAAATTGTTTAAATTGTTTTTTAAGACAACTCGAAAAGAAAAGAGTATTTATAATCAGTTTTATTTAGTAACATTTATAATTATGTTCTGTCTAACGAAGAACTTTTAAAGTTATATAAATGAAAAGTATTATTTTAAATATTCCTTATTGAAATCAAAGCACCATAAAAACCGGTATGAAAAATCCTCAGAAAATTGCTTAATTTTAAATAAAAAGTTTACATGCAGAAATAAACCTAACATTAACATTAAATTAAACTTAAATATAAATATATCAAGGATATATGTATGTTGGAAACGCTATCAGAGGTGAGAATTAAGATTAACCATTGCATAACATTGTTTTTATGACATAGAAATATTTTTTTTCTCTTTTCTTCTTATAAAGTTGTTCTTTCTACTCAGTTTGTTTTCTTTTGTTTTATTGGCTTTAAATTAAAATACTTTTGATAATCTAAACGCTGTCTTTTAAATAGAAGAATAATTTGATTTCAATGTCTTCAATTTATTATATACTAAAATGCATAAATGAATATTTAGATGGTGATTCTCGATTAATATTTCTACGTAAAGTATTTTCAATAAATAATTTACCTTACACTGTATATCTTTAAAGGTACTTTAAATTCACCTATTTGCAGTAGCGTAACGTGTACCCCCGTTTCGCGGGAGGTGGAAGCCAGTAGTATATGGGGGGGGGGCATTTGCAATCCTTCGTAAGATCCTTCTTGGGGCCCAAAACCTGACTTGGCACGGGGCCCCTTCTTTCCCTGTTACGTCACTGCTTATTTACTTATTTATAAAAACATTGATTTAAAAGTAAATACCGTATTTACTCGAATCTCTAATCTAATTCTAAGCCAATTCTCTATACGTTTTTGTGAAAAAATAAAAAATTGTGCGAAAGGTTCATCAATATCAAATACTTCAGAATTAAAAACAAATTAATGAGAAATAATTAGAAATTAATAATTCATTCATTTTACCAGTATTAAAAACTTGAAAATACATTCATGGATCTATAATTACTCTAAACGTCAGTACCATGTTTCAAAAATGATTCGTCAATCCCATCGTCGCAGCAGAATTCGAAATTGATGTCAAGGTCCCCATTTTCCCAAACGATGGTGTTATTTGTTATGCAACATTTTAAAGACAGTTACTACAGTCTGCTGAACACTTACAAGCAAAAATTATATGAATTTGTTTACGCCATCTATGTATATTTTTTTCATCGATGCCAAATTTTTAGTGGCAGTTGTTCTATTTCCCCTTTTTTCTGCTTATAAAATTGTCTCCTTTTTCATAGTGAATGATGCTATTGATGTATTACCGATATATTTTATGTTTAGGTGATTAAAAGAAAGCTTATACAAAAAGGATTCCTAAATATGAGCAGACAATGACGTTTAGGATAGACTGAATACTGGAAATAAACTGCTGAATGGGATAATTCATTGATGCAAGTGGACAGTCAGAATAGATGGTTACATTTTTCCTTTTGAAAGAGTGAAAATTCTGATTTTCTCTTCCAACAAATGTTTTGCCTTCGATCCTAAGCCGTATCCGGTTTTCAGTAGCATCAACACTGGAAACTTCGATTCGAGTAAATACGGTATATAGACAAATATATATTTACTATATATTACTTTTAAATATATTAATTTAAATGTAATAAGTTTTTTTTTTATTTCTAATGGGCTAGATTAGTGTTTTACCATTGCAAACCTAGTACACTCTCGGAAGCTGGTATCTATTTTTTTCAGTGCGGCACCAATCACTGCAGGAAATTTTGACGCGCAATTTCCTCACTAGAGTAAGGCACCTGAGCTCTGAAGATGCAAACCTGTACTAGGATTTAATTTTGCCGAGAGCATCCAAGCCAAACAGACACTCTAGGGATATTTTGCTTGCCGTATAATTATACGACATGGCCACTATCTATTTTCTGCATCATGAAAATCCACCGACTTAGGCCGGAATCGAACCCGCAACCGTGGGTGCAGAAGGTCAGCGACAAACCAACCACGCCACCCAAACAGCAAAAATAAAAAGTAGTAAGACTTTGTTTAGCTTGATATTTTTATTACTCCAGAGTAACTGAAATAGTTTAAACTCGAATATGCTTTAATCGAAGCTAGAGATATATATTATAAAAAACCCTGAAAAAATATTAAATAGAACCAGCGAAAACTTTCTCGGATATTTCAAAATAAACTTTTGGACAAAGTAAAAAGATATCTGCGAAGAAAAATATTTTTGCATCTGAAAATTCGCCTTAAAATCCCAAAGAATAGTATTCCTTTCTGTAATATCTTTTGTTTTTGAAACAAGATATGTTGCTTTCTTTTTTTCTTAGCAATATAAAGAAAAATACTATCATGTGAAACTTTACAAACTAAGCAAACTTAAAAACAATGAAACTTTTCAAATGGTAAGGGTGTTTAACAGAAAAAAGTTTACTCGGCTTTAACCTTTAAAACTCAGATAAGAAATATAGTTTTTATAAAAACAAAATATACTATAAAATTCTAAATTGAAATAACGTTCACATTTCAAAAAACACGAAAGAATTAGTGTAGATTTTAATACTACTTCCATTTAATTCTTTCAAAGCTTTCAAAGGAAAAAATAAAACCAACATTAATTATACACAAAAAAATTTTCATTGATGTAAAAGTTAGTAGTTATACTCATATATGCTCATAATATATTTCTGCTCTTTTTCTCTCACACTATGTTTACTTGAGTTTAAATTTACTTAATCTGTTATTTTAATGCAATACAGTAAAGAAAATAACTTAATCAACATTTTTTTCTTAAAAATTAATTCACAGCATTTCAGTTGAAGGGTTTTACATTTAAAAAAAAGTAATAATTTCCATACCAACCTTCAGAATTGATTTTTTAGCAAAATATTTGATTCTTTTTTTTGTGCATATTGATTCAAGTTAGTGCAATCTCAAACTCTAAAAGTACAAATGTTTGCATTTTTACATTGTATTTTACTTCCCTTTTCAAAGATGTTTGATGAAATCTAAATTTTCGGTACTTTGTTTTTAATTGTCTTCTATGGTTTATATTGATATTTTTAAATTTTATTATTTTGGAAAAAAAGTTTTTCAATATTCTGTAACATAAGTAAAATTATAATTAATTAATTTTGACCTTATATAAATCTCACTGAAAAAAATACTTTCTTCTTTATGATGAGTAAGATGTGTATTATAATACATAAAACATAACACAGAAAGACTTCTTCAAGTTGAAGAAAAATTATCGATTTTAGGATATTAATTGCGTTTGTGTTTTTAATGCATATGATTTTCATTTCAATCTATCAATAATTTTCTCATCACAAGGGTTAGCTTCGTAGTTTTGTATTGGAACTCAATATATATATCAGTTAACTTAAATTATTTTATAAATAATTAATATCATAAATATTTTAGCTCCTGATTGTCCTTCGTAAGTTTATTTTTTAAGGAAATGTGGAGCTGTGTGTGTGGTGTTAAAGGTTCTAAAGAAAAAAATTTCAAGTCAATTAGTTGATATATATTTCACTTAAAATATTAAACCAAATTTTTATACATTTACTCACATTTAAATGTTCCCATCGATGTTTCATGGTGTTGCTTTATATATTAATATCAAAATTGTCTGATTACAGTCACTTTCTCAAAATTTACGAATAGAAGTTCAAAAGAAGATGGATTTTCCTACAAAAGTCTACCATTTTGAGGAATTTATTTAAAAATTGATTGATTTCTTTCTTTTTTTTCCATTTTAAACTATTTAAATCTTCTAGATACACACGATCTACTAAATTAAACTTTCCGTCAATATACTTCATGTACGATTTTTTTCTGATCTATAGACTTAAGAGTAAACACATTTCTTTTAGAATCCTAGTATTAATAAATTAACTTTTAATTGTATCATTTTACATCAAAATAAATAATAATATGAAACTTTAATATATTTTCTCTCAATTCTTGATAGTTTGTGCACAACAGTTAATTTTTTCATTCAAGCTTTATTTCGTTCATATTAATTAGAATTCTTTATATTTAAAAAAATGCTTAAGAAAAGAGAACAGAAAACATACCTGAAGCTTATGAGAAACAATTCCCATCTGGAAGCCGTAAGAATAAATGAAGATAATAGTGAATGTAATTTTGTGGAACGCGAACACAACGGGTAGAATAGAAATGACGTGTAATTGCTTAGGAATATTCGTATTTACATCAAACGTTATGCTTTTGTTGCCCTGACTTCCCCTTCCTGAAAGTAATTAACACATTTGTTTTTTTACTTAATAAAAGTATTTTAAGGGTTTGCATCCAAGATGTTTATAACTTACTAGAAAAATATACTTGTTATTTAAGTTTTGAATAATAAAAAAGGAACGAGCACATTCAAGAAGAAACAAAAAAGAGCTTTTTCAACTCCTACTATTAGTTCACTCTCCCTATACATATATATATCTTGTTCAAATTTTTAATCTTTAATAAAATACTTTTTATTCGTACACTCAAGTTCAAATACATTTTTTTAAACTTGTAGGGGATGACACTTGATGTTAATACAGTTTTTTTCTTCAAATATTAGTTCATTAGTTGAACTTAATTAACGAATAAATATTGACAAAATAATAGTCCAAAACCATATATGAAAGGAAAAATTCCTCATTGTGTCCCTGTAGCTCAATGGATTGCGCGTTGGACTTTTAATCCAAAGGTTTGGTTTTCAATCCTACCTGGGATGGCCTAATTTCTGAAAATGTGAATTATTGATAAATAAATAGCAAAGAACAAAAATAATAGTCCCACATCTTATATATAATAGAAAATTTGTTTCCATTTTGCTCCTTAATATTGTGATTCTGTCATATGTACATACATATTTATAATAATTGTAATTATTTAATAAAATTAACTAAAAAAAATTGTTGACCTAAGTAGGAATTGGCTTAAATTTTTTTTTTTATTTTTCTTGTTAACTTTCGATAATAGTAATTCTTAAAGTTTAATCTTATTTTATTTCAAAAACTATGAACAGAGTCTATTTTCATCTTCAAATTGTATACAAATGGATGCTGCTTTACTTTGTCAAAATTACTACATAAATAACACTAGCCGTTACTCACCCGCTTAGGTGGGTATCTCATGATGTTGTATGTATATGTACAATATATATATATATACCTCTCACACACAAGAAGTTTATAAATTATTAATATCTTAAGTTTTAGAAAGAATCATTAAACATTCGATTATATTGAAAAATATTATTACAGCCTTCATTCTTGATTTCAAAAGTTTTCAGGTAATAGATGGCGCTGTTTCAACCGCGGTGTTGTGTAAGTGTATCCACGACAGTGTGGGAGAGTTGTGAGTAGAGTTTGTGAGGTTGGTGGGAGGTGGGAGAGTTCAGCAACACGTATAAGGTGTGGTATACTACCTCTGAAAATAAAGTTCGGAGAATATTCCTGTAATATTAACGTTGATGAAATATTAACTAAAGTCGCCTTACTGCCCTTCGAAATAGTCACCTCTCATAACTATGGACCGTTGAGATCTGCTATACATGTCCTGGAAACTTTGCATGAAGTTCTTTTGAGATGGAGTGAAACGCCTCATCACGTTTCGTTGGATGTCAGAAATATCGTCAAATCTATTTCCTTTCAAAGCGAGTTTGAGTCGTGGGAGTAGGAAGGATTGAGATAAGGCGAAAATGGTGGAAGTTCAATTTGCACCATTCCCTTTTTTGCCAGGAACTGTTTGACGATATTGGATGTGTAAGGGTGAGCATTGTCGTGAACAAAAAACCATGAACCTGGTGCATACTGGGGTCGTATCTGGCGTAGACGTTTCGTGGAACGTTTCAAGATTTCCATGTACCTTGCAGCATCCATAGGCCAGCTATTATGCGCTCAGTTAATCAACGATCTTTCGTCATTAATTTACTCACTTTCTCAATGTTTTCGTAACTGATGGAGGTCGTCGGTCTTTCGCTACTTGTGTTGTCAGAAACACTTTCCCGGTCTTCTCGAAAATGGGTGAACCTCTCATACACACTGGCATGGACATGATTGATCTTCATATATATGTACCAGCATCGAATAAGTTTCTGTCGGTGTCTTGCTATACTTAAAACAAAACTTTAAATTTATCTTTTGTTCGTTCATTTTCCTGTTCTCAGTTAGGAACCAACGTTCTAAACAAGCACTTTGTAAAACAAGTCTTTCATAGAACACGAACGACGCTCAACTGAACAATGGTGGTCACAGATGGTCAACACCTGCCTCTACGCATGTGCAGCGTTTGGTTTCACCAGTGTTGCCAGATCGTCAGTTCTGACTTGATTCACCGAGAGAACTTTATTGTCAAAGGTTGTAGTTTAATAATGAATAAGGCGTGAGTGGTTAGTAGTTGTAAATAAAATTTGTTATTTGTTATTAGAGAGTGGTAGTTAATTCTAAATAGATAGTAGAGTTACTACATTTGTAAAAAGGACAGGATTTGGATTTCTAAAATGGAAGTATAATTATTTTATACGCTCCCACAGAACCTTCCTCCAATGTTGATTTCCGTAAAGCAATAAAAAGAAACATTTTAATTTAAATAAAATCATTATTTAAAGCAAATGTATTAATTGTTATTTTTATTTTTCCTCGACATATTTTAAGTAATTAATTTTAATACGATTTTAATTGATTTTAAATTAAACCTTTAATTGTGGATGAAGCAGAAAACTATCATGACAAAGCAACGTATTAAAATAATTTTTGAATAAAAACTTTCTTTGTACCAGAATCGCTTACCACAAAACTGAAGACTCACAACATTTTCCTATCATAAAATAGAAGTAAAACACAAAGTTTTCTAAAAGCTACTTTTTATATCATTTTACAGTGCAGTTTTTCATTGTACGTTAAATTTATGACCACACCACCGAATTAAAGTTCTTTCTAAAACCTTTCCTCTTAAATCTCAAATTTTTTAACCTTATTCTTTGTTCAATTTAAGTGCCAACGAAGCTTTTTCGTGTTGTCAAGATGAGAGAAAACTTTGATACATAATGCTGACTTTCAGTAAAACTTAACCGATTTTAACGTTTGTGTTAAATAGCGGATTTTCACTTATAACTGGATTGGTTAGTTCTCTTAAGGAATTTTATTTTTAAAAGTCCCTTTAATAAATAATGCAATGATTTGTACACTTCTAGGGAAACATATTTCTTTGAAGAACATTATTTTGTTTTCATTAGCAAATAAATTGAAAATGCTCAAATTTTCGTTTAATTTGGCCACATTTTATTTCAACATGAGTGAACAAAGCTTTATACATCGTGCATTGCAAAGAATATTTTTATTTATTCATTTGATAATTTTATTGCAAAAAAAAGGAATAACACAAACAAGATTATGAAAATTTCATCAAAAAAAAAGAACCCCAAAATATGTGTAACGTATTTTGCTTCAAATTTTATTCATTTTCTCTTATTATCATAATAAATAAAATGAGAAACATTTATCCCAACCAAGGCAGTGGGAGCAACCAGGAGTTTTGGAAATATCCACATTTAAATCTGAAAGACTTCCTTAGCACCTATTGTTAAGCTCGTGTTTTTCTGGGTTCATATTTTTCTTGCTATTTCTTATTTTTCAATGCCCCATATTTCTTTAAGAATTAACTGCAGATTCTTTCGCCAAATTTCTTTCATTTATTATCATTTTTCTACGGTCAATTTCCTATAAAGTTTACTAACTGTTGTTTGTGTAACTCTGTAAAATTCTACAGATTTCCTTAATTCCTTCCAGGTAATTTTTCTTAATTTTCAGGTTCGTTCCTAAAATTGATTTCTTTCCAGACCGACAAACTCGCAAGGTGTGAGATGGTTAAAAAGACTACTCGGAATCACATAGGAATCCAGGGTCGCAAATGCCGTACTTATGAGCTATGGCGCAAAGAAGGGAAAAAGAACAGTAACAGCAACATATTAATGGGACAGAAAACAATTTTATTTAACGGTTTTACTACAACAGATGCTTGAAATTTCGACCAGAAGTCACCTGGTAGGTATGGCAGTGAAGCTTCATGGAATTCCTGACATTCTGAAGATTCTTCCAGGCGATCTTGCGGTAGGTGGCGCTAAATGGAAGATTTCGTGAACACCGATGCTGCTGGGAGTCGTCATTTGTGATCCGTTAACCGATTCGTATTCAAACGAAAAACTGCTGACATTCTGATAGTGTATGGAGATGCGGTTTGTAACGGGCACCTACTAGGTGGTTGTACTAGGAACATTACCCGAACAGGCATGTTCTACATTCGCAAATGTGAACAAAGGTTACGTGAGACTGGTTCCTTAACGAGTTAACCGGTTCTTTTTGATGTATGAGATGCCCGTACCTTCATTTGAAGACCTCCTCGCTCGAATATCTGTAACTGCGAGGAGGATACGTGACATGCAGCGTCGCTGTCAGTCTTGTTAAAAGACTTCTAGTCGTAATTTCAAACATATGTTGTAGTACAACCTTTATCAATAAAAATGTTTCCTATCCCATTAATTGTTGCTGCTTCTATTCTTTTTCTCTGCTCTTTTGCACCATACTCGCAACTAAGGCGTTTGCAACCCTGTATTCCTATGTGATACCTGTTCAACCTACACACCTTGCACACCTAGTAGCTAATCACCTTACATACCTTTGATTCTGAAAGTGGGTGTATATGAGACGACAATAGCTGCAAACTCCAAGACGAACTTTGGCCGTGGTATCATAGCGTTCTTTCACGGACTCGTAACCTGCTTTGTGAAGGTCAATCCACAGGGTAGAGGGGCTGATGCCCGTCAAATCAGTCGAGGTTCATTGTCCTTGCGTAGGCTTGGAAAGTTAAGAGAGTGGGGTTCTGGTTTTAATGTCCTTTTCGTCACTTGACGGCGGTTCAAAATTATGAAATTAGTCTCCAACAACCTTCGTGTAACTTTAAGTTTAATGGTAATAAACACTAACAAAGATAAAATTGTTACTTTGAATTATTATTTATAAAATATTCTGTATTTTAATTCAGTTCCGAATGCCTTTATCAGTTAGAGAATAACAGAAAATGGTTTAATTTAATGAATAATGTGGAATTATATAGTTATAATTAAAAAATGCTATATATGGTGTTCAAATGAAGGGGATTTGAGGTGTGTATCCGTGAGATGCATAGGGTGAGAAATGAGACAGATACATAAATATAAACAACAATCTTTAAAGAGTGAAATGCATATAAAGTTTGTTAAAAGAAATCACCCATGGCGTTCAGGTAGGCGTTCCATTGCTTATGAAGGTTACGAATTTCGTCCGCAAAAAACGAAGTCGGTTGATCATGGAAACCAGTTAAGAACTGCAGTCTTTATGTCATGGTCGGATAGAAACCATTAACCTATTAGGCTTTTCTTCGGCGGTCCAAAGATGTGATAGTTGCAAGCAGAGAGATCTAGACTGTAAGCTGGATGCTCCAGGACTTCCCACTTTCTTATGGGCTAGTGCCTCGACACAAACCTTGACGACATGCGGCTTTGCATTGTCGCGCAGAATGATGATAACTGATGACAATCTACCAGGAAGTTTATTTTTGATAACTGTATGCAGCGTATCAAGTGTTTGGATATACTATTGAGCATTGATGGAGATTCCTTAAACTCCAGTAATAAGGATGTTAAAAATGGCAGTCAACATCCCCTTTCCGGCTTATTGCTAAACTGTGAATTTTTTGAGCCTAGGTGAGTCGGGATGTTTCCATTGCATACTGATGGACTTCCCTTCTGGTTATAAGTGGTGAAAACATATTTTATCCTCTACAACTATGTGCTATAGAGAGTCGTCACTGTCATCCCTGTAGCGCAATAAATGCTGTAAACTCAGGCCCATTCCGGGTTACAGTGTTAAAAACTTTATTACAGCTTGCTGATCGGTTTTGGATGCAGTTGCATCCACACCAGCCATTTTTAAATGAATGCCACATCCTTACGAATGCAGTTGTAAAAAAATCTGCTTGAACACACGAGTGGGTTTAGAGTATACACGTTCACTACCACGTTTTTTTTTCAGGAAAATACATTGACAATTGTTCGCATGCGACGATTTGAATTACTTTCATTTGAGCACGCCTCAAATTTATAACATATAAAAATATCCTCCTGCAAAAAATATTTTATCAAATATTTATTTATTTTATCATGTTTTTTGCATTGTGAATAATTTTAAACAGTAGTATTGACATATACAAGTTAAGATTTAAATATTTTAAATAAAAGACTATCTGAAATATCATTTATGTTGGAATTTTGCTTTACTTAAGACAGTGATTTTCAGTGCGCCCCACCCCCATACAATAACAATGTATTGAATGCAATAACAATGTACTTTAAAGCTAAAGCTACAATATGACTTTAATGTGCTCATGTCCATTAATTCAGGATAATGAAGTTCAGGCAAAGAAAGAGACAGAAGCAAAACAAATTTGACTTATTTGTAAAGTCTACTTATCAAACAAAATGTAAAAACCAAAAAAGATGCTATATGTTTGACAAAAATAATAAAAATTGCAATTTTTACTCCCTGGAGCAAATTTCAAAAAAGAACCTATTTACAAAAAACAGTATAACATGGTTAGTATGATGGTGAATACGGAGTATGTCTCCCGGACGATGCAATACAGGCCTTACAACGGCAACGCATGCTGAGTATCAAATTATCAATCTGATCTTGGCGAATATTACACCACTCATCAAGCAATGCCCTCCGAAGTTTCGGTAGACTGGTGCGAGGGGGTTGACGGGCTGCAATTCGTCGGCCAAGCATATCCCACACATGCTCTATTGGATTCAAGTCCGGTGAGTATGCTCGCCAATCCATACGGGTGATATCCTCCGATTGAAGGCACTCGTCTACAATGTTTGCTCAGTGAGGACGGGCGTTGTCATCCATAAACAGAAATTCAGCCCCCATGGCGCCCGAAACAAACGTACATGTTGTTCCAGAATGACATCCCGATAGATGTGGCCTGTCATCGTTACACTCTTAACATGCAGGTCAGTTCTGGAACCAAGAATAATTCCTCCCCAAACGAGCCATCTTGCACCACCGTAACGGTGCCGTTTAATGGTGTTCTCTTAGTGGTAACGGGTACCTGGCGCTCTCCATATGAAAGTCTGGCGAGAATCAGACTGCAAACTAAAACTGGACTCGTCGGAAAACATCACACAAGACCACTGTTGCGGTGTTCACAATGCATGCTCTCTACTCCAAATTAATCGCAGGCGACAGTGAGTTGCGGTAAGGGGAACACATCTGACAGGCCTACGAGCATATAGACCAATGTGTCCTAAGCGTCTGTACACGGTCTGCCTTGAAACTGTCGTACCGGTAGCTGAAGAGAGCTGACAAGATAGGTCTGATGCTGTGCTCCGTTTGTTTCTTTTGGCAGTAACTGCCAAATACCGGTCCTCATTCGGCGTTGTAACTTAGGGGCGACCTGTGCTGTAACATCTACTTACATTACCATCATCTTGGAATAATTGCCAGAGCCTGGAGATGACACTCTGGTGATTTCAAGTTCCTCGGATACTTCCAGCTGGATGCGTCCACATTCCAGTCGTCCGATAATTCTATCACGTAAAAAATCATCCAAATACTCTCTTTGTGTCATAACTATGCGGTTATTGCACTGAAAGGCTTTTAAAGCGCTTGCGAACAATTTTACTTCTTTGCCACCATTCCTTATATACCCCTCTCTTACACTCTCCTCATTGTGACGTACTATCCGCGCCATCTGGTGGTTTCCTGTAATTTGCATATTCTTCTTCAAGTTGTGTGTGATAATTTTACAGGTGAAATTTTTATTTTAGAGTTCAATTTCTGTGTGATTCTGAATTATCCTTAATTTATGGACATACAAATTTTGTATATGACAAGCCTATGAGAGTCGCTAGTAATTATCAAATTGTTTTTAATTTAGTATTGATTAATTAGTTATTAAATACATTATACAGCTCTGATTCTTTTATTAAGTATATCAGAGTAAATGTGTATTTCATTTTTTAATATGTCACAATGTATTTTGTTTTGCTTCTGCTATCTTTCGATAAATTAATAATTATTTTTATCTTTTATTTTCGGCTTTTCAACTAACACCTCCACGTATGGTTATCACGCCCCCAGGGAGGTAAACCTCGCTTTTTGAGAAACGCTGATGTAAGTAATTACAAAATCAAGGCAAAATGATCCTTTATTGAAGAAAAAAGTTTTACAAATGAGCCCCACAGTTTAAGAAACGCTGACTTAAGATAAGATATTAAAATCATAATTGTCAGAAATACTCTGGATATTAGTAGTACATTTAATATTTGCGTAAGGCTTGCTCGACGTTTTATTTCTAAAAATTCCTTAAGGAATTGTTGTTATGTAAAGTACACAATTGCTCTAAATTCTATTCAAATGAGTATCCAAATTTATTTTTAGCCTTTTGAGAAATACCCAGTGAATATGTATGAGGGTGCGTGTGTGAGTGTTTCTAAAACTTAAAAATGTAGATAAATATCAGTGATAATTTTGGTCTAGTTGTTTGTTACGTGCTTACGAATCAGAAGGTACCGAGTTCTATCCTCCTCAAATTCATTCTACAACGCAATTACTAGCAGCAGGACTAGCTCCTGCAAAAGTTGTCTTCTTCATAGACTTTCAAGCTGCAATTTTAGCTTTAAGCAGTAATACACCAACTGACAGCCTTAACACAATTCAGTGACGAACTAAAATTGCAGAGCTTATCTCATATGGCTGGACTGCGTCATTACAGTGAGTCCCAAGTCATTTTAGAATCCCCGGCAATGAGAGAGCCGACCATAAAGCCAAGCAGGAATCCGAGTCGTCTAAAACCGGAAGTCTCCTCGACTTTCAGAACATCAAAGAGCAATATTTCTTCATTCATTGCCAAATATACAACCGTGACCCAAAAATCCAAGTGCCTTAGAAATTCATGGGAAACTCTAGCAAATGTAGGCCGATACCGAGACACCTGGAGAGAGCCGAGGCTGTTGCCCGCTTTCGTCTAACCACCGGACATGACTTTTTGGGAGTATATCTTCACTAACTTGACCTGGTTGCTAACGAGGCCTGCCCACTCCACGGCCATGGCAAAATTCATAGCGACCACCTGCTCCAATACAATCGACTCGACGAATACCCGACTGACTAAGTCGTCAGTCGGTACTGGGAGGTTCGGCGTCAAAATGTTCAAGAATCCAAGCACGGTGTTGGATAAATAAATAAATAATTCTATAGCAGTCTGTAACTTCATTCAGAAATATTAGAACAAAATATGTGTTTAATGAGGAGTAAAAATAAAAGTGTTATATTCGTACTTAATGTACCTTAAAAATTTTATGTTATTATTAATTTGACTCTTAATCCTACCGCATTCATTTAAATATAGGCCATTGAATTTTTTGAGTCATTTAAAAGGATCATTATAAACCTAATCTGACTGCAAAATCATTGAATAAAACTGCATGAAACAATTAAGTGCATTTTTTCGCAATTGGACATTATCCAAAATGCAAGACAATCTCTTCTTCTTTATTTACTTTTCCTTTTGTTTTGCCATATTGATATAAATTCAGTTTAGAACAAAGCAACTTCAAATGCGAAACATTACTACCGTGTCATTTATCTGAAATGGATATTTTCTTTTTTGCAAAGAGAGAGTTTGCCAATAGCACTTTTTATATAGAATCAACAAAGCAATTTGGAATTGAAAAAATATCATTTTATGCTACTGAGATAAGACTCCAAACACATTATGAAGAGGAAGTGCTTGAGAATGTATACGGTACAGGAATACTGTGGTGATAGAAAAATAAATGTCGTCACGAAATAGAACAATGCCGGTGGAAAATAACTCAAGAAATTGCTTCGAGTATTTTATTTAAGACAGTTCTAATCTTGAAGATAAAAGATGCTTCCGGGAAAAACATTTGTTGGGAATTTTCGTGCCTTCTGCAATCAAAGACAAAAGAGCTTTTTCATTCGAGTTGATAAATACGTGTAAGAATTCTTTTTAACAATTTTTTTTTCAAAGACAAAAATGCTTTTCAAAAGTTATAATAGTATTTGAGATAAATTTTTATTTATTTTTCATTTTACACCGTAAAGGTATTTAATAGTTTTAACTTGTTTAAACCAAATCAATGAATCTTAAGTGTTTTTTCCTTATTAATGGTGTTATAAAAAATAGTTTTCAATAATGGAGTTCAATTTATTTTTTAAAAAAAGAATTTTTTTCCCTACTTATAAGTATTTTACTTTTAATTGAATATTATTAGTTATTCAAGCTTGCTTGGGGACTTAAACCCTGGGGGTCTCGCTTCAGACTGACCACCTGATCGGAACATCTGCTCATGCTTCTCAGCACCCAATAGTCACATATACTAGGATGGGCACAGTAGGCCATAGCCCTCATAGGTTGTTACACCACTGAGTTTGAATTTATTATTAGTTATTAAACATGAAGTTTACTACTAATTTTAACTTATAGTTCACTTCTTTGTTTTTGTACGTTGAGATTCTTAAGCATCAAGCAAAAATATTGTGAATGGTACTTTAAGCTCTTCATTCCAAATTAGTATAAGATTTTTTTTACATAAAATGGCGAGAAATATATAGAAAAAGAGACTTTTAAATCTATTTTAAATATCAGTAATGGGTTGTTTTTTATTTTCATTATGTATCAAATTGCTAAGAGATGAAAAATATCAATTACAGACTTCTAGAGAAGATATTTTACAATAGAAAATATAAACTAAAATAAACGTTAAAATAATAAATATATATATTAATGATAGTTTTTTTTAATTCAAGGAGATTTTTCATGCAAAATGAAACAAGTTTTAAAGGTACTGAGGGAATATATATATTATTTGCCATAAAAATTCCCGTACCAAGAAAGGTTGATTACAAATTAAAGCAAAATGATCATTTACTGTAGAAAAATTACAAATAAGGGAATGGAGGTTTTAGTACCTTGTTAGGGGCCACCTCTAGCATGAATGCGTGATGCGATACGGTCGGGCACTAATACGTACTAGATTCATATGATGCCCTGCAACATCTTGTTCCACAATTGCTGTAAACGCACATCTAATTCTACCAAACTCGTAGTCTCTCCATCTTGCCGTCGTAAATGAATCCAGAAATTCTCGATCGGTGAAACATCTGGGAATCGAGCAGGCTAGGAAAGGGTATAAATAACCTTTGCTGTGTGGAGACGAGCATTGTCCTGTTGAAAAATGGCCCCCAGCAGCCCTGCCATGAGGGGCATCACATATGGCTGAAGAATATCAAGAACGTACCTCTGGGCTATTATGGTGCAGTGGATAAATATTAAGGTTGATCCTTCTGTCGTATGCGATGACTCTCCATGCCATCACACCAATTGGGGAAAGGTTTCCCTCTTTACAGCGAAGGTAGGATTGAGATGTTCACCAAAGAGCCTCCCCAAACATACACGATTGTCATCACTGCCCAAATGGAAGCCCATCCCCATTGAAAACGACCTGATTCCATTCAGTTGTAGACAATACCTAAAGGAAAAACACCACTCCAAGTGGAAGTGATTGTAAGTGGGTGTCATTGGAAGTACACGTAATGGACACCGCGATAGCAACTGTCCTTTAGCCAAGAATTTTGCGATGGTACGGACTGACCCAGAGATCCGTAGGGAAGGTGCTGGATGGTGGACAATGTAACAGTTAGCGTTATGCGTGAGTGTTGTATAATTTGACATTCAACGTTCTTCTCTACTATTGTTCTATCAAGGACATCCTGACCCTGATCGCCGTATAAATAGACCTCTATTTTGCCCCTGATCCCAAACTCTCACAGTAAATTCAGAACGTCCTATGTAGCAAGCTATTCACCAAGCTGACCACCCAGTTTTCATCATCCATGTGATTCACCACATCTCAAAGTCTGACAGTAGCTCAAATCGTCTCCGATACCGATGCAATGGCATCTCTAGTTAAGCGTCCTTCTGCAACAGATTAAATACACGCGAACAGGCTCTGGTTATCTGTTATATAATACAAGGAGAACGAAGTTCAACGCCCTCTGGCGGCATTACGCAATGCGCAATCACACTGCATTTTGAATCAGTTAGTTCATCAGTTGGACTATGTTTTTCCATTATATCTGACCCGATTTAAAATGTACAAAAGGGAAAAATCCCTCTTTTGATTGAATGATGATTGAACAAACAGGATGGTGTGTGTGTGTGTGTGTGTGTGTGTGGTGTGTGTGTGTGTGTGTGTGTGTGTGTGTGTGTGTGTGTGTGTGTGTGTGTGTGTGTGTGTGTGTGTGTGTGTGGTGTGTGTGTGTGTGTGTGTGTGTGTGTGTGTGTGTGTGTGTGTGTGTGTGTGTGTGTGGTGTGTGTGTGTGTGTGTGTGTGTGTGTGTGTGTGTGTGTGTGTGTGTGTGTGTGTGTGCAGTGTTCAGAAACAACATGAGTACAGCATATATTCTCGGTATATTTTTGATTGCAAAATAAAATGACTTTTTTTCAGCACGGATGTCTATTTCTTCAATCCCATTCTTTATTTGTTTTGTTGGTCGAATCTAATTTTTTTAGTGTATTTTCTCATGTTTCTCGGTTGATATTGCAATAGAACGTTGCTGTTCTAAATGTGTGTGTGTATATATATATATATATATATTCATTAAAAAATAAACAATCAAAGTTTTTCTCTTACAGAAATCGAAATTATTGTAACAAAAAAATTGATAGATATTAAAAATTCTAATACGCTTACATTTTCTCTAGGATTCTATATTTTTGTAAATTTTATCGAATAAATAGGGAAACATATAAACTTAAAACATAAAAGCGTAAATATCATAATATTATCTTTTGTGTATTATTCATACATTTTGTAAACATGTACTGAATTTATTGCAAATATTAAATAAAACGAAATTGACTTTTATTTTCAAGTTTGAAATTTTTAAAAAAAAATTAACAATTTTTCACTGTAAAAGTGTGACTAAAAGTTTCCTTCTGAGTTTTGTTGTTATTCATTTCAAACTCAGTGCAACAAAAACAAATTATACATCTTAAATCAGCTGAATATTAAATTAAAATAAAAGTTTTTGTATTTATCTTTACGCTAAATAAACTAAATGTGAATATAGATTTCTCTTTGTAAAATTATCATTTATTTGTGTTGCTGCGTTTGTTATGAATTATTAATGTAAATATATCAAGGGCTAAAATTGGCAGAGTCACTAATTGTTAAACATAATATTATCCTTCGATGCAAAATAAAAGTGAAGCAAGAGAAAGACCAATGATGGAATAAATACGATGGAAAGAAGATACAAAAGTAGATTATTGTATTAGAGCTGGCTGAGAAACGTCAAAAATTAGGGATATATATAGAGTTTTAATCTCTCTCTCTAAGTCTCCTGTGCTAAATTGCAAATTAAATTAAGTGTAACATGTGCTTATTTGCTTGTTAAATAGATTTTGTTCTGTTATCTCAGATGGAGTCTTATTTTTATCGAAAATCTTAAGTCTTATATTTTACAAATTACATAGTTAAAAAAAACAAGCTAGTTCTGAGAACTAAACTTGTGACCGTTTGGCTGTTATATCTCTGTGGAGTCTGCTGTTAATTAATGTAAATTAAGGTATCCGACTATTTGAGACAATTTTTTTTTATAAAAATAGAGATATGGGATATTTTTTATGGTTTTTAGATTGGTTTAGTACATTTTAAGAAAAATATGCTAAAATTAAGAAGGGAAAAAGAAATTATTATTACTAAAATGTGAAAAAATTAGTAAAAATTTGCAAAAAATAACATAAACGCGGCCCATTCTGTACCAAAAGTTTATAAACAAATTTTCAATTTCTTTTTATTTTGATGCTTAGCTATGGTGTTCATTTTTGAAATGACCTTCAGTATAAGAGATATTTTAATTTTTACAAAATCTAGAGCCCTTTATCTTAGTTATTATATGAAATTGCTTAAAAAAACAATGGTTATATTCACAGAAGGGACTGTAAATTTTGTAATAAAACAGTGGTTGATAAATCTAAAGGTTAAAACACTACTATTATACAAAACATACACAAATGATTTCAGTTAATTATTTTCAAAACTTTTTTCAACAGTTACTGTGTCCCCGTTTAAACATTTAAAACACACACACACATTTCGAGTAAAACGCGTTTTAAAGTATGACACCTTTCTCAATGTGTAATGGCATCTGCTTTTACTAAAGTACTTGTAGTTTTTGTTCTAGTGAGCGGAAAATAATAAACTTGGTATTTTTATAGATCTAATAAGATGGCCTATAAATTAATGTTATAAAACTGTCAATTTTCGGCAAATTCACAATTTTAGTGCAGTCGTATACCTTAAGTCCTAGATACCCTTAACATGTGTTCCACCTTTCAGATTGGTAAACAATAATACTACCATACATTCGATTTAATGCCTAGAAAACAATATTTCTTGTAAATACAATCTACTGAACATATAAAGGGATTTACTCTTTTTTTACTTAAATGTTTCGTATTGAATAGAAAAACTAATACTTGTAAAGTAAATATTAACAACTGATAGTTTTTTAGAGTGTCTATTTTAATTATTAATAAAGCTCTTATGCTTTCTAAAATGAAACTAATTTCCCAAAATTAATATTTTCAATACACAAAAAAGTGACAGTGCATCAGGTGCGAGTTATAAGATTTTTACTATCACACTTAATATGTTTTAATTTTATATATATACAGTGAAATACGCTTGAGGCGAAAGCGCTTAAGACGAAATATTGGTTAACATGAAATAATTCAGTAATCCTGACAAACTATGTATTTTCATGCATTTTTTCTCTTAACACGAAACAAAAGCTGCTTAACACGAAAAGATTTCCCTTCTGGGAATGAACAAAATACGGAAAATACCAGAAATTTAATGAAATGTTTGAGAAAGTCAATGTATTATAAGACTCTCCTATTGTACTATCGGAAGAATTTGTTTGCCGTAGATGATGATAATGTTTGTACAGCCCCAATTATGGCAGACAAATATATATTTTGGAGTTTTATCGAAGCTCAGAATATTACTGATGCTCATTCTGACGTCGAAAATGAAATGAATAATGTAGCTCTTTTCCCTCGTCATCCGAAATAAGAACGACATAAAAACTATGCGCAGGTATTTAGACGGACATTGCAATGGTGAAATGAATAAAAAAAATGAACGACATCGAACAGTTTGTTGACAATTGGATGCTAAAAAAGACAACGCAAAGAAAAATATCAGGATATTTTCCAAAAATTTAAATGACTTGTTTTTCAAAAAATTTGAATATGTTGTATTAAATTTTATTAATTCCTTGTGAATGTTTTTGTTTTTTCATTGATTTTTATAAAGTACATGCACATATATACACATCTATGTAAGTAAAATGTACTGAAAAAGTTTAATTTTGTTTAAAGTCTGTTTTTTTTTTTTGCAATATCCTTTAACACGAAATTGTTTTAACTCGAAAGAATATTTCAGGCCCCTCTGTTTCGTGTTAAGGGGGTCCAACACGTCCATAGGAGCAAATGTTGAATTACATAAGTTTATGTACCTTTTTATCAAAAACTGCTTACTTCTCATGAATAAAATTTGTACAGCAAATTATGTGTACTATCAATAAAACTTTGACGAAGGGTTTTTTCGTTGTTGTTGTTGTTTAAAATTAAAATAATAATGAATTTTTCAAAAAATACACAATTTTCTCTCCTAAAATAAAGTTTAAAAAAAATTGTCTAAAAAGGTTTGTTAGATATATCCATTAAAATGTGTAAACATGTTAAAAGTATACTCACTGAAAATTTGCGGATCATATAATAAGTAATTTTTGAGAAAAAGGTACATAAAGTAAAAAATATTACATCTTGAGAAAACAGGATTTAAAGTAAAAATTTAATTTTTGAGAATTTACATTTTTTTAGTACTTTCCAGAAGCATACGAAGCATATTCTGTACCCTCTGCTTCTACAAAAAGCTCTTCTAATTTTCTTTTTTCATTATTTTTAACAATTTAGCCTTTTTTTCCGGGGGTGGTAGGAAGGATTTGAATATGCTTTCGTTTGGCTACACAAATCCTACGGGCATCTAATTTTTTGAAGCGTCTAATTTTTTCGATAATTTTCCGAAAATTCATGTGCCAGACCCTCTTAAGCGGTTTTCATTGTACTTTGTAGTCCTCCAAAACACTAGAATGTAATAAGATATATTTAATCATAGAAGAAGTAATTTCCTACACTATTATATTAGCTACTCATTTATTTTATAAATACTATCTATACGGGGTTAATGTTTAATACACCGCTTTCTGACAAATTCCTGGAAATTAAAAACAATGCTGGTTTTGAAATAAAGATTTAGAACCCAAAGAAGTATATGATTGCTCCGTAAAACACTACTTTACCAGACTTAGGTCTAAAGTAGAAACTTCCATTTCTGTTCCATATAGTTTCTTTCAAGTACTCTCGTAAATCTTCCAGCTAAGGTAATCCTTATGTCAATTCTTTACTGCTTCATATTGTTTCAATGGTCTTTACATTTACAGAAGCAGAAGGAAGTATTTTCTTTCGGATTGAGAATCTCAAGAGATTACATTTGATCTTCTCATTTCACCCACTGGTGGTATTCCAAAAAGCATTTAAGAAAATGGTAGAAAATTTCAACGGGGTTTATTTTATGGGGTTTTGACACATGGGAATAACTAAAAGAGCTCCATCTGAAGAAATGATACAGGAGGTGAAAAAAACTGAAACTTAGGTTTTAAATTTCGCAATAGATATCTTCGTTCTTTAAGAGGCTGCGTTTATTTAGAAATAGTTGAAGTTATTTTCTGTTTATTCCACCTTTAATTCACAAAGGTTTTCTTACACACATTCTTGATATTTAATGAATACACTTCCAGACATAGCATCATAGTACATCAGCTTAGAGCGAAATATGTTCCTTTGTTAATGAACGTGTTAATCCCTTAACTGCCGATTAAAAGTTCCATCATTCACTCCCCTGTTCCATCGTTTTTCCCATAAGTGCACGTTTTCGGTGTATCGAAGGGAAAAGAGTAAAAAGCCTAAATAAGTAAAATTTTCTCTGAAATAAGTAGATCTTTTACAAACACTGTCAAGGTAATTTTGTTGCATTCCACACCCTTCGGAAACTCTTTACTAATAGCAGACCAAATAATAAGATAGTATTTCAGTAAGACGTATATATACGTCCTGATGTTTAACGAGCCCTTTGAGCACGACGTATATATACGCCAGTTGCAGCTAAAGGATTATGAGTAGACGCAAGTAAATGATAATTTTACAAGAGTTTCTTATCATGTTTCAGACTGTATTCGATTAGCAATATGCACAATGTAGTCAATTAAATATAAGTTATATATAATTTTGTTAATTAAATATAAGATATTAAATCTTTAGATTCTATATATATATATATATGTTAGAATTTTTTGTACTATTTAAAGAACATTCTCCAACTTTTTTTAACAGGTTTATTTTATATCCATTTCGCCATTTTGATCTTTAAATCTAAATAACTTTTTTTTTAATTAAGTCGTTCCTTGAGATGAATATTTTAGTAACGAAATATTGTACATTGAGTGAAATGTTTTAGAAGAAAACATTACTAAAAACTATATATGACACTTCTGTAGTATTATCTTCAATGAAAAACAATTTTCTAAGAACTAATCACAATATAAATAAATGGAACATTTATACTTCATGAAGTCTAACTAGAATGTTATGTTGAATTTGAAATGAAATTAAAACTCAAAATGTTTAAAGTAACTAAGCGCTGCTTTTTACGGTTTAAGTACTTTAGTTATTAGAGAATAACTTTATTTTACTAGTAATGAACTATAACTGCTGATCTGCTGTCCAGCCAGTATGGTGGTTATGACACTCGACTTGTATTCGAGTGGGCTCGGGTTCGAATCACGAATAAGGCTTGGATGTATCTTCGCGAAAATAAGTCGGGCTTTCACTTGAAATGGATTCCTCTCTCGAATGGAAAGCAGCGCACCTCTTCTGTTCTATGCTGGGATCCTCGTTTGTAATAAAATCTACATTACATTCTTCTGTGATTGTATTGTATCTTTCTATTCATATATCTTTCGTATGTTTCCCAGGATGAAAGACGCAACAATTGATGATCCAAAAATATTTGGCTATATATCAATATGTAATTTATTTTGCCTTCAGTTCTTTATATAATCATTTATAGCAACGTTTGAATAACGGCTGATTTTTAAGAAAATAATTTTTAATCTATATAGCAAACACATATCCTACAAAAAGGGTTTACTTAAGTGTTACACCTTATTTATCTTTAAAATAGTTATATCTATCTTTTGATAAATATAAAAATTCTGACTTTAAAACTAAGATTTTACAAACCTATTAAATTGAATATGATTTTTAAAAAATAAATTCTTAAAGTTGAAGACAGGTTCTTTCAGTGTTTTAAATATGTATTTTGCAGAGGTTAAAAAATATTCATAATTAATTGGTTTTTGATTTTAGATTAACTCAGCAAATGTGGTACCGATATCTGTTTTTAAAATAAATAATTTACAGATTAAATAACATTTCGAACTTCATAACATGCTCCATCAATTACTTCAAAAGCATTTTCCACTTCTTTTTATTTTTCTAAGACATATTTTTTAATATTTGGTCTTTTAGAAGTTATTTTATTGCCATAAAAAATGCCTTTTAAGGTATCCGAATACTTGCGACAACTTTTTTTTAAAAAAAATGGAGATATGAGGGTTATTTTTAAAGATTTTTCTAGTACATTTTAAGAAGAATATGGTAAAATTAAGAAGAGAAAAAGAAATTGTTATTACTAAAATGGAAAAAAATGGGTAAAAATTTATACAAAAAATAGCATAAACGCGGCCCATGCTTTACCAAAAGTTTATGAAAAATTTTCAATTTTTCAAATCTGATGTGTTGCTATGTCATTCTTTTTTTAAATGACCTTCAGGATAAGAAATATTTTAATTTTTACAAAAATTTGATCACTTTATCTTAGTTATTATATGAAATTGCTTAAGAAAAACAATGATTATATTAACAAAAGGGACTGTAAATTTTGCAATAAAAGAGTGATTAAATAGTGAAAGATAAAATACTTCTACTATTATACAGAACATACGCAAAAAATTTTACTTAATTATTTTTAAAACATTTTTAGCAATCACTGGCCCTATTTGTGCATTTCCAAAAAAAAAACACATTTCAAGTAAACGCGTTATAAAGTATGACATCTTGCTTAAAGTAATGGCATCTGTTTTTACTAAAACACTTGTAGTTTTTGTTCTAGTGAACGGAAAATTATAAAATTGGTATTTTTATAAAGCTAATAAGATGCCATATAAAATAAAATCATAAACAGTTCGTCAATTTTTAGCAAAATTTGCGATTTCAGGGTAGTCTGACACCTTAAATACTTTGTAAGAATCATTCACAAAAGCTTATATTTTCTTAACCGCTTTTCATTTTAAAACAAGGGATCATTTCCGCTGGTTATTTACTTTTGCAATAATGTGGATTGTAGGAATATCTGAAGTGAGAAAAGAATGTAAAAGTTTTTAGATAATGTTAACACAAACTAAAATATGAAATATGTATTTAGAGAGAAATAACTTCGTGTAAGCACAACCATATCCAAGTAGAGTAAATGGAATGCGATCCTCTGCTGAATAAGATGGTGGGCTTCGTGACCAGTGATGATGAAACGAAGTTGAGTGAATTCTGAATTCCCTGAAGTCCGTTTTGTGAAACAAGAGAGATTTCTGTATGCAGAATAATTAAAATTCTCGAAACACAATGTAGGCAGAGGCATCTGTTCTTGGACCAAGCAACTAGGGATGTCAAATTAATGTAAGATAATGACGACTAAATTTCAAAATGAAGTTTTTTAATTTAATTTAAAAAATACAATTCTGTAGTAATTTTATATGAATTCTTGTTTCTTTTGTATTGTTTTAATTTTTGGTACTTCACTTTCATTCGCCTATACCTTGATAGTATCGTCCTGCTATGATTATTTTATTTCATAATTTTCATACAAAATAATGCGACACGTAATACTGATTTTCATGCTTTAAGGAGGTACTTTCTGAGAAACCTTGTGTGTGTGATGGATCCCTTTGTAGGAAAGGAAACAAAAAGTGAGTTTTGATGAAAACCCTCTGTAGAACTTGGAAAGTGTAATGTCAAATCAACTAATGTAGCTCTATGTCAGATATTCTCAAAGTGGTCTATGACGACCTGCAAGGGGTCTGCGTCAGTGAAAAAATAATTTGGGGATCCCTGTGGAGTAAATAGGGATCTACGATAATAGCTCTCATTAAGTTATATCGTGACTTTAAATTTAAAAGAAAATTTAAGCCAATAGAAACCATATTTTACCTATTTAACAGAGATTTACTTTCTGAATTTAATGCGATTAATTTGCAGTTATAAGGGAAAAGCATAAATTTTAGTAAAGCAAAGTCTATTTTAGCGTTTCTTTTTTCCAGAATTAAGCTAAAGCAGTATCATATTGTTGATCGCGAATTTTCTCAATCTGTCACAGGCATTCTGTCGGGAAGTTTAAATTTTAGATCAGCACTTAATTTTCCTTTATTCAGATTTTGAAACTAGGTTTGGCAATGTTTTGACAAAGGTAACACCACAGAGGAGTATCAATTCATATGGTCCCATTGAGAAAAAAAGGTCTTATTATAACAGGAACTGATTGGATTAGTCACTAACGAAGATCTTAAAGTAAAATTTAGAAACGAATGCAAGTAATTTTGGCTTTAAAAAGGCATACCTGTTATTTGTCCCAAATCATGGAATACCGTAAGAAAGTTTTTAATTGTTTTTCCAAGTGGGGAGCTTCCACGCGGTTGCCAATCTCCAAAACTAAAGAAGAGATAAGGAAAGGAAAAAAACTGGTCACTAGTAAAAGAGGAGATTTAGGGTTAAACCTGACAAGATTTATATCAAATATTAAACATTTGTTATTGAAGCACTACACAGATTCATCCCTCCCGTCAAAAGCATTTGTTTTCTCTTCAGTTATCTTATGTATTAATTAAATTTCAATCAAATTAATTAACATGCACTTCTTAAATTCTAAACACTATACCTCACTACGGGTAAAAGATTTAATTCTTTTAAAGTAAGTAGCTCTATATTAGCTATCAAAAAGACATTTGATAATTGTGCAAAACTTCTACATTAGGTAAGCAGAGGTCTTCCAAAAACCGAAAAATAGGGCAAGGGGTCTATGAGACAAAAAGTTTGGGATTCTCTGATCTATATAATCAGAGCTTAAAATTATAAAAAAATCACAAGAAGAAGTGTTGTGTATCTAATTTCTGTTTGTTGGGGAAAAAATCAAAGGAATAAAATATGTTTACAAAAAATAATTTATGATGTCCTGAATATGAATCGTCATATAAAAAAGAAATCTTAGGAAACCAGCATTTTCTTCTATAAAATTGAATTAAAAGTTTTCTCAAATACTTAGATCAAAAAAGTATTTTGGCTTAATAAAAAATCAAACTTTATTGTAAGATATGAAATGCGATATATTATTAAACTGCAGACATAAAAAATAGCTAATGCATGTGATACGAACATGGAAACAAAATTGCATTTTAAAGTTCATAAGGAAAAAAAGGTTTGGGACCATACTTGAAATATTTTAGCTACTTTTTTACTGTCTGCTAATCAAAATAATCTTTAAAAGAAAAATAAGTGAAATTTATTTAGAATGATCATATTAGAAATCAAGAAATTACGAAAAGTATACCCCAAAATTAGAATTTCATTTATCTTAACAATAATTGAGTAATATAAAAGTAAGTAATTATTATTTTATACAAAAATTAATAAGCTTGCAAAATCACGTGACAGTAAAACTTTTACTAAATGTTAATCATCTTCAGTAAACAGTAAATTTAATCTAAATGTTAATCATCTTCAGTAAATAGTAAATTTAAACTAAATGTTAATCATATTCACATAGAGCAGCATTTTTCCCTGCATGTAAAGTATACTTTTATATCATCCATCCTTCACAATGTTTCAATTTTATTTCCAATGGGGCTGCATCTTAGCAACTTAGCTCTTGCAAACATAACAAGTCCCAAAGGTAAGAGCTATTTCATGGTGGTACCATCTAGTGGACGCTAGAATTAATTTCTGATTCAAGCTCTCATCGGATGCTAAATATTGCAGCAATTTAAGTTTGACGATTGTACCAGAGGCAAATTGATACTCAAGGGATCTTTTACCTGCCGCAAAATAATATGACATGTTTGCCAATCATTAATGTATCCAGAAAATCTCACAACTCCAGCCGGTGTCGATCCCACAACCTTGGGCTTATAAAGCGTACACACGCTACCTCTAAGACACCGGAGCGAACTGGTGCTTCAATTGTCGAAATGCAGCAGGGCATTACATAAAAATTATGTATGATATTTTTGCATATATCTTGAATATAAACTGAAGCGTGCTACTGAATTACGGATACCTTGATAACTGCTGTCACACGACGAGGCATAGATTCAACAAGTTTCTGGAAACATACCACGGGAATGACTTGCCAAATATTGGCTAAAGCTGTCCATAACTCAGTAAGGTTTGTTGGTGCTGTGTGATGGCCTTTCACACCTTGTTACAAAACATCCCAAAGATAATCAATATGATTTAAGTCTGGGCTTCTACGTGACAAATTTATGACAGAAAAATCAGAAGAATGCTCATCCAACCACCCAGTATCCAACCGGTACATGTGACAGGTATAATTGTCTTGCTGGAAAACTCCATTACCGTGCGGATAACGGAATAGTATAGACAGAGAGTTGACCGCCAAGCAACTCTACGTACAGAATTGCATTGAGAGAGATTGGTACACGCCCCAAAGATCCCTAACATTTCCACGAAAAAGCGCCCCAAACCATGATTCAGCCACCATGCCCTTGTATGGTTCAAACCTGGCATGCAGGGTCCATGGCTTCATGGGCCTGATGCCATATTCTCAGCCTCCCGTCGGCGCTAAGAAGTCGGAATCAAGATTCATCAATCCATACTACTCGTTTCCAGTCCTCTACACTACAGTCTCTGAGCCCTTTTGCCCAGGTAAGACGTGCTGCCCGATGGCGAGTATTGAGCAATGTTACTGTCGTAGGTCGACGGCTCCCGAAACCCACACGGTGAAGCGAGCGTTGCACAGTCCGTTTACTGCCCTTACCGCTGTTACCGTCGTTCAACTGGGTGTTAATCTGAGCCAATGTTTGGCATCGCTAGCTACTTACAATACGCCTGAGCCATCTCTCACCACGCACTGTCAAGGCTAGTTGTCCTTTGCAGTTTGCTTGATAGCTAATTTTTTTTCACCGTCCATGCATTCTTGGTGTACTCTGGACACTGTTAATCTTGAAAATCCTAGCTCTCTGGTGATTTTGGAAGTTAAAGGATCACTTGCGTCACGCACTTATGATTTGTCCACAATTGTACACGTCTAAATCAGGCAGTTTACCCACATTGGCAATTCCAACATTTAATTCAAAACAACCACAGTACGCGCTACATAAGCAGTTACCACAACGCCCTCACTTGCACATAAATGATGCGCAACCTTAGGCATAGTCCTTGCTATCCCTAATTCAGTAGCACTTTAGTGTGTATGTTTTGATTCTTCTAAAATTTTAATTTATTTTACTTTTAAAGAGCTTTCATGTTTGTATACTTTTCCTATAATTGTTTACATCATAAAAATTAAATTTTGATTTAACACAATGGTCCGTCCCTCTCAAATCAGGAAAGCAATTAAGAATTACAGCCGAAAATATTTCTGTTTCTAAGTCTCAGTTTCAAGTTAAATTTCAGAAATGATACAATACATTTAAAGTAAAATTAAGGCTTTTTGCTTAGTTAAAAAACAACATATAATAATTGGGACTTCAAATAACATATAATTTATTTTGTGTAGGCCATTTTGTGAATAATGTAAAAAGCTGAATTCTCAAATATATTTTTATCAATAATTACTAATTATCATATTTATATAGCGTAAAGGTATCCCTTTATAAATGTTATATCATACTTCTTTAAGGCAACTTCTCTAGTTTCAAATCTTATCACACATTAAAACAGAAGATTATTTTCATTTTGAAAACAGATTACGCGGTGATTTCCGACATTTAATGAAGAGGATAATTAAATAACATTAATGAAAAGTTTCTTCATTATAATAAATGTATTTCGTATAAAATTAGAACGTAAAAATAAAGAGACATAATGCTTAATATTTTCAAAGCGATTTACCTTCTCTTATTAATAAAAATAATAAAGGACGAAAATTAAATATAAAATATTCAAAAAATTTAGAACAATTTTTTAAATCTGTAAATAAATATTCTTGAAATAACAGTCCTCATTAAGGATCTCTCATTTACGAGACAAGCAAAAGAATTCTTTTTGGAGCTATATTTAAAATGTAGGTTGCCTCATTCATTACTATACTTGTCTTTATTTTGAAAATTTTAAGAAAGGAATTAAAAGTTTCTGAAACTAAGAAAATGTGAAATTCTTTAACAAAAGAACATGGCCAACTTATGCTAATTACTCCAATACTTTAAATGGGTAGTGTGTAAGATGTTTTAATTGTCTTTGCCTTATGCAGATTTCAAAAAATTTACTTCATAGCGAAATTCTTAAGTTATTTCTTAATAAGGAATGTCTCAAAGGCTTAAGTACTGTGAAATACGTTTAACGCAAGAACGTTTAAGATGAAATATCGATTAACACGAATTAATACAATAATCCCGACAAACTACTAAGTATTTCCATGCATTTTTTTTTCTCTTAACACGAAATGAAATTTTTTTTAATATGAAAAGATTCCCCTCCAGTAAGGAACAAAATACGGAAATCTTCAGCTGGATTGGACTATCCTACTGCCTGATCAGAAGAATTCATTGCAGTAAATGATGATAATGGGAGTGTACAGCCCCAATTATTGCAGACAAAGATATTTTTGAGTTTCTTCAAAGCTCAAAAACTATCATGGAGGCAGATTCCGACGACGAAAATAAAATGAATAATGTAGCTCCTGCTCCCATGACATCCAAAATAAGGAACATTATAAAAATTGTCCGCAGTTATTTAGACATACATTCCATTGGCGAAATGAATAACAAAATGGACGACATCGAACAGTTTTTTGACAATTTGATGCTAAAAAGGACAACGCAAAGAAAAATATCAGATTATTTTCCAAAAATTCAAATGATTTGTTTTTCAAAAAAACTTGAGTATGTTGTATTAAATTTTATTAATTCCTTGTGAATGTTTTTGTTTTTTCATTGAGTTTTATAAAGGTCATGCATATATACATATTGATATATGTAAATAAAATGTTCTATAATAAATTTTATTTTGTTTAACCTCTGTTTTTTTTTTTTTTTTTTTTTTTTTTTTTTTTGCAATATCTCTTAACACGAAATTGTTTTAACTCGAAAAAATATTTCAGGCCCCTTGAGTTTCGTGTTATATTGAAAAATATCAGATTATTTTCCAAAAACAACTCAATTAATGTTTTGTTTTTCAAAAAACTTTAAAATTTGGTATTGAATTTCTTTTAGTTCTTGTGAATGTTTTTGTTTCTTGATTTTTATTAAATACATACATATATTCATATATATGTAAATAAAACAAACTCTAACGAACTTAATTTTTTATATGTTTTTTTTTTCTTTTGCAATATTTTTTAACACGAAATACTTTAAACATGAAAACATATTTCAGCCCCTTTAGTTTCATGTTAAATGATTTTCATTCTACTATTGTAATTTATCTTTTATAGTATTATAATTTTGCACGCTATCGGCTGGGTGGTGTGGTTGGTTTGTCCCTGGCCTTCTGCACTGAAGGTTGCGGGTTCGACCCCAGTCCAAGTCGGTGGATTCTCATGATGCAAGAAATTGACAGAAGATATGTCGTATGATTATACGGCATGTAAAAGATCCCTAGAGTGTCTGTTTGACTTGGGTGCTCTCAGCAAAATTAAATCCTAGTACAGGTTCGCATCGTCAGAGCTCAAGTGCCTTCCTCTACGCAGGAAACAGGGCGTCAAAATTACCTCCGGCGATTGGTATCTACCTATATGATGCCGCATTAAAAAGAGATACCAGCTTCCGAGAATGTCCTAGGTCTGCAATGATAAAACACCAATCGGTAGCCCATTAGAAATGAAAAAAATTGCACTATCGGAGAAATAACCCGCATGTGATGTAAATAATATGATTAAAAAGAGATGATGAAGTTTTGCATAATGTTTTTTAGAAATATACCATAATAATTTCATGAAAAATCCTACCTAAAACAGGCTTTTTAAAGGATCAGTCAAATGTATTTTAGGTTTATTAGGAATTACGATAGTAAAGAAAATTTCAGAAATATGATACAATGTTAGAAACGAAATGAAAAAATGAAGAGAAATCCAAAAGACAATCTGAGCTCATATCACTCTTTCTATTCGAACAAGATAATTTCAAGAAATCACTTCTTTGTTTTTTTTTCTTTTCAAGCACTTTCCTGTGATCCCCCATAGATAAAATTAAAACCGTTTAACAATAAACTGAAGGGACTGAAACATTTTCTCGTGTTAAAAGAATTTCCTGTTAAAGGATAATGCAAAGAACCATATATACAAACAAAAGTAGGTTTCTAAAATTTTATTTTATTTTATTTATTCCCTTATGTTAATAGAATCACTGTTTTTTAAGCATTTTCATATAATAACTATGATAAAGTGCTCTAGTTTTTAAATATTTAAGTATCTCTTATCCTGATGGTCATTTAAAAAACGAATAGCATAGAAACACATCAGAATTGAAAAATAGAAAATTTGTTCATAAACTTTTGGTACAGAACGGGCCTCCTTTATGTTATTTTTTGTAAATTTTTACCCATTTTTTCCGGTTCTAGTAATAATAATTTCTTTTTCTCTTCTTAATTTTAGCATATTTTTCTTAAAATATACTAAACAAATCTAAAAACAATAAAAAAATCACTGTCGTAAAAAAAGCTGTCGTGCGCAAGTATCCGGATAACTTACGCATTTGGAAAAAGAATATTAATTTCCTCTATTTTTTCCAGTTTTACATGACATTTTCTAGAAATTTGTATAATAAATAATATATACGATGACATTTTTCAAGCGTAGCCTAATTATTTGTCCCTCTCAAACGTACATAATATCAAAACAGTAATATGAATTACTCCATTTTACATCATATTTTGATGAAAAAAGCTTCAATATATTCAAAAGCGTAAAAATGTTTGTCTGGAAGTCTTGAACCTTTTTGTCATTGTGACTTCAAATATAATATCATTTTCCTCCCTTTCATTTCAGCCTATCTCTCTGAAGCAGTTTTAATCTTAAGTACTTTCCATATCCTAAAACTGTTTGATAAAGTACCGTTCGTTTTCGTTAATTGCAACCGCTTTTGAGATCTTTAGTTCAGAGAGACCTTTCATGTCGGCTCTTTAATGCACCTTTTAAGAACCTAAGGCCTCCCAATAACGTTAAATATTTTCAAAATGAACGTACATTAGGAATTTACTTCCTTTCTGTAATTTAGATAGAAACACTTCTTTTGTCTTTGTTATTCTTTCGTCAAGAGAAATTTAGTTTTTGAATGATCAGTTGAAAGTACTTTTGATGAAATATTCTTTCTAATTTGTGCCGTTTTATTAACACTGATGCATTCAACAAATAAAATGTATAATGTTATCTAATTAAGATTTGATATGAAATGCTAGGAACTGTTTTTTCTCAGCTTACGAACGATATAGAAATGTCTTATTTCTCTATAAAAACAAATAATTATGATTATACGAATTTACCCAAGCTAAGATACGGTATTATTTCATTTACTGAAAATTTTGATTCCGAAACCTTCAAGTAATATACTGCTGACACACTTTTTACTGCAATGGAATTCCTTAAAATTATTTATTAATACATTAAAAAAACATATAACTTTTTTTTTTGTTTTTGGAATGATATTCAGTTATGGATATAAAAAGTCTTAATGTTGTGAATTTTTAAATCTTAATAATTTAGTTTATATAAAATAAATTTTATAAAGAAATGCTAAAAATTCATCTTTAAAAAATCTAAGATAAAAGTTTGCGTATTAAATTCTTTGCATGATTAAGGCTAGAATTAACCAAAAATGTTCAAACACCATGCAAAAACATAATTTTGTACTGTCTGTGAAGTAATATGCAATAATTTGCTGAAAAAATAGTATTTTACAATATTTTCTTTTTAGAAAAATGATGAAATTAGTCCAAAAATGTATCTATTAAGTGCCAGAGAAGGTAAAACATTAACTTCAATTTTCTCATGACAGATTAAATCTAACTTCAAATCATATGAAATATTTTGCTTGTATAAAATATTTGATTAATGCATTGTGAAATATTCCTCCACAACGTATATAAGAAAAAAAATATTTTTTTTGAAAATTGTTTAATTAATCGTTTATTAAATGTCACATTCACAAGCAACACAAGTGCAACTAGCAATGGATCGTGTATTTTTGACCCATAACCAAGTGACGAAGGAGACACCTAAACTAGTAACTTACTCTCCAAACTTCCTCACCACACCACAAGAGGATTTTGAGCATCAATGTATTTTAAGTGCATCAGAGCTGTTGGTCTTTCATGATTAATTATTAAAAATAATCGATATTTTATCAAAAATTATTAAATTATTTTATAAACTTATTTTTTTAGGTATACATGTCATAAAATAAAATTCAAACTTTTAAAGCAAAAAACCCAATAACTATACTCATTAAATAAAGAAGCATCATAAAAAAATTGTCTTTTTAATCAATATTTAATTTTAGCTTTAAATAATAGCTCTAAACGTTTGGAGCAACCAAAAAATATATTAAAAATAAACTATCATTATTCAAACAGAAACCACGATGCTTTGTACATTTTGTTATAATTAATTTTAAGGATTCTTCAAGATATAAAATTCAAGAATCGAAAGAAAAAGCTTTAAATTGACAGTTTTGGTTGCAGAAAATATTAAGGGGACATTCAAAATCTATATAAATCATATTATTTATATTTGAACTACATATTCTTATTTATTCTGACATAGCATATAAAATATTGAGCTTCTAAACATGATCTAAAAATATTCATTTATTGCAAACAAATAAAATAAGTAAAGAAATATTAACTGGAATCAGAAACCAAATAATTCAATGTCCAAGCATTGTTCGGTTAAAATACGGAATAGTTACTCTTTCCAAGGGTGTGTGATAAATGAGCGAAGATTGTAGAGAATATTGTTTATATCTTAAGCTTTCTACTTCAAACTTTTCAGAAAAATGGAAGTTATGAACTTTAGACGAAAGATATATGACAATTGAAGCCTAGATGCCGAAGCAACGGAGAAATTTTAAAAGAAAATAGACTTGAGTCTCAGTTCTAGAAATAGTGTTTATGACATATACCTGAAACGCTACTCTATATATCCGGGATGGGCATTACGTCGATCGCGATCGACTGATGGACCGCCAAGGCATTTTGGGGTGACCGCCTAAAAATTTTACCAGTTAGTTATGAAGTACCGAAAATTCAAGACTGGCTGACTAAGCCTTCTACTGACTATAACTACCAAAACTAACTTTAGATAAAAATATTTTATTTTTTTAATGTATTTTGAATTGTTTCATAATAAATGTATCATTTGATATAATCATATTTGGGGCTATTATTATTGTCTGTATCTTGCGTTTTGCTTTAAACGTGGCTTTAAAAGTGTTGTTTTTTTATTTTAGTTCTGTAGGTAAATACATATTCAGTACTTATTATTAAGTAATAATAATAACCTTTTTTCCTTACCTCACCCCACCTACGATGAGGGCAGTAGCGCACACAAGAATTTTTAAGCGGAAGGCGTCGGGTTTGAAGTTTTACCATTCTCATATCATAAAACATATTTTTTGGATTTTGTCGATTGTCGGGAACAAAAAACAGCAAAAGATAAATTACGGAACAAATAATTAACATTAATAAATAAAAAAATTACTTATATCAAATACTCAATTACATTTTACGTACTATATAAATGGAACTATAATGAATCGGGAAAAAATGAAGGGTTAGGAGGGAGGGTCCAGAACTTGGACCTCTCCTCTATCCTTGTGTGCACCACTGACACTGGGTGAACTGCAACTCCTTGAAAAAATTAGAAGTAGCCCGTACCTTGAAAAAGTCTGCCCACCCCTGCTATATATGATCATTATTTGAATATATAATAATTCTATTTTCTAATGAGTCAAATAAAATAATTTAAACCAAACTTTATATATTGCTTAAATCATTCATTTAAACTTATATATATTACAAAAAATAGTTATATACCTAAGATAACTATAGTCATGATAGAATAGATTTAGCCACAGAAATACAAGAGCAAACTCCTGGAATTGCAGGAAACCAGGATTGCAGGTTTAAACAATGTTTTTCGGCCAGCCAACCTTCACCTGAATTTGCCAATGCTCTGGGCGATATGGAAAGCAAGAAATTTCTAGAGAAGAGTATAACTATTATTATAAATAAAACCATAATCTATTAATGTAAAACGATAATATTATAGCCTGTAATAATTATTAAATATTTTAAAATCAAAGTTAAAACTATTAGATAAAGACTTACCACGTGAGTACTACAAACATCTATATATATATATATATAAAGAGAGAGAGAGAAAATACGTTTAATGCGAAAGCACTTCAGACGAAGTATCGGTTAACACGAAATAATACAAAGGTTTCGCCAAATTCATGCTTTTTTCATACTTTCATGCATTTGTTTTAATCTTAACACGAAACAAAAATCGCTTTTATGAAAAATTCAATTCTAAAAAGGAAAAAGTACGGAAAATACCAGCCGGATTGTACTACTGTAAGAGTTCCTTGCAGTAGATGATGAAACTGTGTGAGCAACCACGATTACGGTAGACAAAGTAACAAAGTTATTTTGGAGTGTGTTCAAAACTCAAAAAATATTACTGATTCATATTTTGAAGATTAAAATGAAATGAACAATGCAGCTCCTTTTCTCACGTCATCTGAGATGAGGAAAGTCATGAAATGTATGCACAGTTACATAGACTCACATTCCAATGAAGAAATGACAAATAAAATAGACTATATAGTGCAATCTGTTGACAATATGATGCTAAAAAAAATGGAAAGAAAAATTTCAAATTGTTTTCCAAAAACTTAATAAATGTTATGTTTTTCGAAAAATTTGAAAACTTGCGTATCAATTTTTTAAGGGTCCCGTATACTGAGATGAGCACAGTAGGTCTTGGCCCTTACGGGTTGTTGCGCCACTGAGTTTAGTTCAGCATTAATTATTTATTAAGTTCTTGTGAAAGCGCTTGTTTCATTGATTTTTATCAAATATATGCATATATGCATGCCTATGTAAATAAAATGAAGTCTAAGAAACTTAATTTTGTTGATATAGGTTTTTTTTTTACTGCAATATCCTTTAACATGAAAAAATATTTCAGTCCCTTCAGTTTTGTGTTGAGAGATTTTCACTGTAAATATATACATATATATTATATATATATATATATATATATGAGAAAATAAGAAGGAAGAAGAAAATATATTAAAGATTATTATAAAAAAAATTGCATGTGGAATACTACTTTTAAGCATTGTGTAAATTGTTTTTTCAACTTAGAATGCCTTTAACTCTAAAAAATTGTATTATGTTTTTGATATTTATTTTTCATGTTCGTTTTATTATTTTAAATAATTGTCTCACTTCCCTTTCCTTCCCAAAATCTATTCACAATTTTTTTCATTCTATTTAAAATCATAAAAATAATATAATGCCTTTTTAAAGAAGCTTAAATGCACTATAGCTTTTAATACCCTTAAAAAGTTTTAATAACATAATATATTTAGTTTTAAATTATTGCATGAAAAGATGAGAAAAAACATAATAGTTCAACTTCTGTTATATGAAGCTTGGAAAATATTCTCAAGAGAAATATTCGTCCTTTCCATCTTTAATAAATTCTTAAAAAATAAATAAAGGCAAAATTGGAAAATTGAGTAAATTTTCCCTATTATCCTTTTATTTCAAATATGTTTAACTGATTTAATTTATTAAATAAAATCTTTTTCAAAACTCCAACCGTGTAAATATATAAAGGAGCTCAAATTACATGATTATTTGAAACTTATAAATATATACTTCTGTTTTTATCCACCTCTAACATTAAGACTATATAAATGTGTATAGTAACAAGACACTTAAATTTATGAACAAAAATATCGATGATACATATCTTTATCCTTCATATATATATTCATATAGAGCAATATATATTACATTGCTCTTTTTTGTTGTGCAATATTTTCTTGTATTGTATTTATTGCAAAGGGCACACTTGCTATCAATACACATAATGCTTATATCTTTTATTTATTTCTTAAACGTGTTTATCAGTTTATAGAAAGTATGATTTGCATCTTTATTATGATTTTATGTGTAATTAGAAATCATTATTGTAATTTAATCCTGGCTAGATAATGGAGCTCATTTATCCATTGTGATGTGGTGTGATTTTAAGCAAATAAACCGCAAATATTTTTTTTAAGTCAAAACGCACAGAAATAAATATTTAAAGGAAACATGATATATTGAGGAAAAATCAATCACTCGACTTTTATTTTTGTCCTCGATTCTTTTTCAGCAGTTTATAGAAAAAATAATAAATTGGTAGTTTCATTTTCATATGACTTTGCCGTAAAAAAAGAAAACTTGCAGTGAAACAATGGTATAAGATTTTATATAAGTTTCCCATTTCATTTCTGTTAATTAATGAAAAAAAAATTATCCTGCTATTAAAAAGAATGTCTATTTTGTTGTAGTAAGGGTTATTTTTGAATAAAACTGGCAAATATTGTTATGATGTGGTATTGCTATAATTATAGTTATTGTAATTTCTAAAGCCATATCATTTCCAAACTTTTCAGTTCCTAATTAGACTTAACCAAACATAATGCTTCAGCTGTTGTATATATTTTATGAAGGAATATATATATATATATATACGCCTAATTTCTCTCAAATACATTTCACACTTAAAAAGTCTAATATTTCATTGATTATCAATCCGTTAATTTTTTTCACTAACGAGCCAAAATACGAGGGTCACTCTGAAATTTTTGAGATACTCCTAGGTTTTTAAAGTTATACTTTCAAAATTTTAGGAGTATTCAAAGTAGTCTGATCCATCAGTGATGCACTTTTGTAGACGAATTTTCCACATATTGTATAAATGCCTCAAACCATTCATTTCTTTGAATTGATGAAAAAAAATGCATTTATAGCTACATCAATCTCTTCTTCTGAATGAAAACGACATCCACGTAAGTTCTTTTTTGGATAAAAATAATTTTAAGTTACACATAGCTAGATCCAGAGAATAAGGTCACTATTTTATCACTTTAATTTGTTTTTGCTTAAGAAACTCAACTTTTAATCTGGCTGTATGGGAAGATGCATTGCCAAGGTGAAGCATTAATCCCCTAAAATTCACTTCTTGAAGAACTTCTGGAAGACATTCAGTAGTACACCAGTTTGCTGTTTGTTACTGTCTTCTGTTCTTCTAACTTGATAGCTTTCACCAATCCCATACTTCTGAAGAAAACGGCACACATTACTTTTTTCATGGCCCGTTGTCTTTTCACTATTGTCGGCGTGGTATCATCTTCAAAGACCCATGCTTTGCTTTCTTGACGTGCTGAAACGTCAAAAAACGGTAAGTACGTTTCATTACCCGTTAC
This sequence comes from Trichonephila clavata, assembly GCA_019973975.1. Taxonomy (NCBI): domain Eukaryota; kingdom Metazoa; phylum Arthropoda; class Arachnida; order Araneae; family Nephilidae; genus Trichonephila; species Trichonephila clavata. The sequence continues at coordinate 270,809 of BMAO01014281.1, forward strand.
AATTTTAGAAATGATACCATCATTAAGCAATTTAAGGGTTTCTTTACTGATTCTGACATGCTCCTCTTTTTGGTACTCAGTTGGATTATGGAGAACCCAACGGAAAACTACTTTTTTCATACTTAGTGCTTCATGAATAATTTTATGTATGGCTGCGGATCCCATGTTAAGTTCCTTCTGTATCATTGGGTAGGTACATCGATTATTATCCATTGACATTTTTTGAATGGCAGACACATTATCCGGGATTACTGCCGACCGCGGCCTTTCTGTGTGTTTTTCTTCCTGAAGAGAATTGTGATCACTGCAAAAAATTTTGAACCATCTGAATATAGTAGCACGGATATGGAGATTCAGCACCAAATGCTAATTGCAGCCGTTGAACGCATTCCTCTTGATTTAATCCAGGCTTAAAATCATACAAAATCATAGCACAATAATGTTCTCGCGTCAACTTCCTTTTCTCTTCTGTTTAAAATTTATTCTACGCTAAATAACTTGAAGTAAGTCAGTAAAAAGTCGTTTGCTGTGTTAAAATACTATGTATTTTCAAATTAAACCGTTAATTTTGTTTTGTAACTTCTCGTCTGCGGCATCTCAAAAATTTCAGATTTACCCTCGTACTATGACCATTCCTACATTTTTCTATGAAATCTTTTGGATGTCGTGGAGGGCACGTAATTAAGTGAGAATGGTATTTAACAGTTGCTGGAGAAGGTAAGAAAGCATTCTTGTTCTCACTTAAGCAAGTGTTGTGAAAGTTTTCTGATCTAAGCGAATTTTGATTGAGGACATATCATAATGACCCAAAGACTCGGAAAGAGTACCTACGAAGCTGCACTATTGCTAGGTTACTCACGATCTACCATTTGGTACAAGTGGATAAAGGACGGTGAGACCAGCAGTAGAATGCCCAGCTGTTGGACGTCCATGAATGATCAAAGAAAAAGGGGATTGTCCCGATTGGTAAAACAAAATAGGCACCAGAGAGTGACTCAGCTGGCAGCCCAATACAATGCTGGTCCAAGAGCAAGTGTTTCGAAACACATAGTTCAGTGGACAATGTTAAATATGGGAATAAGGACGTCCCACTAGTGTGCCTTTGTTGATAAAGCGTTATTGTCAACTACAACTAGAATGGACAGTGAAACTTGAATAAGGGGAAGAGTGTTATCTGGTTAGTGACTTACGATTTATCATTCATGACATCGATGGCCGAGTCAGAGTATACAGCTTCCAGTTGAACAGTTATTTCCCCACGAGCAGTAAGTCATACACAAGCTGGTAGTGACGATATAATGCTTTGGGGGCGATTTCATAGGTGACACTGGGACCCATAGCTGTTGTAGAACAGACATTGAAATTTTCTAATTATCTGAATAAAATTTTTGATCAATTGTATCCTTACATGGCATCTGTCTTCTCAACTGGAAATGGGAAATTATGGCAGGACAACTAACACTGTTATAAGACTCGAACTGTGTTGAAGTGGTTCAAGGAAGATAATGATAAACCCCAGTTAAATGTTCTGGGCACCTAATTGACCGTATCTTAATCCTATGAAACACATTAGGGCTTTCATATAACAGCAGTTCAGGGATCAAATACTACCATGTCAGCATATCTGCGTGGCCGATGCTTAGACATTTGGTACATCTTGCCTCCATTCATCTACTAAGACCATAGAAAGGAGAGCTGCATTTGTTTTAATGACCAAAGGTGGCGTAACTCGTTATTGTGTAGGTGATCATAATGCTTTGGTTCTTCTTCTTCTCTCTCTCTATCTCTCTCTTAGTGCAGAAGTAATATTAAAAACTTGTTGACACATTTTGTTCCAGGAAAAGAAATTGCAATTAAAAATCTTCAATAAGGAATAATAAATTAATTTTAATCTTTTGAATAGTGGTCATAAAAATGGAATCGTTGTTTTAAGGAGTTTTTCTTTAAATTTCTACAAGCTGTTGCATTAAAAACTATGAAGGATCATTTCATTTCTTATTGCCTAGTTTTTATTGTTATAACTCCTATCTAACGTCCGAAATGTCCAAATATTTATGGAAAATTGCTTAAAAATATCTTGCTTCAATGCATTAGACTTTGTTTTTAAACTATACACAAAAAAGTACTTAAAAAGTCCTACATTTGACAATTTTGACATCTCAACTTGGATACAGGATAACGTAAACCATTTTTCGAGCTATAGAAATACGCGTGTTAAAATACGACAAAACAAATCGTGTTTGGAATTTTTCCAATAGTGAAGTTCCCTTAGTAATTTATTTTCTTATAAATGAATCTATTTTATATTTCAAACTGTGCTCCCAAGTTCAACGACGTTTCTGGTATTGAAGAGTTGACTCATTTTTTCCCTAACATTGTTAGTGATTTCAAAACAGTAAAGTAGGAAAAAAAGCCAAATTTTATTTACTTCTTGTACGTGAGTAGAAAAATAAAAGATTTTTATTTTAAATCTTGAATTCATTGCTGTTAGTGCAGAAAATCGGAACTGTATATTTGAATTACTGTTCTTTTATTGTGTCACAGAATGTCGTTTATCTTCTGCTATTTACATTATCCTATAAAAGATGTTATATATTGTTAAAAATATCTTAGATGTGTAAAGGATTTTAATTATCATTTGCTAATATTTTGAAAATCATTATAGTTAGAAAGAGTTAGAAAGACATTAATTGCTTTCATACATGTTAAGTGATCCGGTTGCCATTTCTAAACAGGGTCCTCACTTCTTGAACTGGGATAGGTATTGATTTAAATGTAGTGTTAAGTATAATAAAAAGTTCATGGCTTACTTCAGAGTGCAACTTTGATAAACACTCACTGCATGTAGTAAGGTGGTTATGCACTGCAAGATGAGTTCTGTAACAAAGCAGATGGCAGGGAACAGCAATGGTAGCGTTTATATCTGTAAAACAGTAAGAAACACGAGAAAAAAGTAACTACACAGTTGAAGAACTTCTTCGTATTAATACGAATAAACAGCTTACGTATAGTAACACTAAGAAAAGTCCTGATTTCTCAAGACTGAGACGGAAAAAAACGAAGAGGTAAGGAGATAAAATTATTTTCTCACCTATAGCCGGCGTCATTGTTTAACGGCACGCCTTCTTTCCTTGAATACTGAGAATAATTCTCTTTGGGAACAGTCAAAGCCTTCGGGGGGAAAACCTTATCAGATTTCCATCCTTAAAGACCCACTAGGTGTCGCTCTTAGTGACCATAAAGAAACAAAAACACTTACCAATTCCTTGAGAATCAACTTAAAGATAGACACAACCCTCTAATAATGAAATCAATTTTTTTTAAATTTACCCCCTCCCGATCTCTCCCTCACCTTCGGAGATATTTAACTATATTAAGATAAAAGTTTTAAAAAATATTGGGGTAGGGACGGTATAACAAATAAAATTATTAAAATCTTCCATTTTTAATGATTATAAAACTACGTTATTGAAAATTTCCAGAATTTAAAATATTTTCTAGGTGCATGGAATCTTACTAGGAATTATAGACCAATTTCAGTTCTCCCTATTGTAATCCCTCTTGGAAAAAGTAACTGCAGACAGATTAAAATACCTCTCTTTTATAATAATATATTGAACCCAGAACACACACAGTACGGTATTAAATACGAAGCAGGAAATTTTTTAGTTATATAGTCATAATTTATTTTAAAATTTCGTTTATAAAGTTTAAATCCTTTTTCTAAAAACTATATTTTGAAAGTTTCGTGATAATTAAATAAAATATTTAAAGAACTATTAGAGATGATTGTATTAAATTTTTCACAAACGTTATTAATTGTAATATCTAGTGAATGGACAAGAAGGCTAAGAAATTGAATAATTTTCAGTGATACTATAGTTGGATTTTCCTCTAAAAGTTTTCAAAGTATGACTGAAATCCCTAGTTTACAGCTTCTACTGGCTATAACTTTTAATTCTCAAAAGAAATCATTTAAAATTTACAGTCAATCAATTAGAAATATTTCTCAAAACTTTGTGAAGCAGCATTTTTTTTTCCTTGAAAAATATAAAACTTTTTGTTAAGTAAAACATTTGAAAAAATTCCAAAATTTCTTTAAAATTTAAAGTTTTTTAAATTGTTATTTACAAATATTATTTATTATTTTTAAATGCAATTTTTACTATTGTGTATAAAGGGGAAATAAAAAAATGTAAAAATATTAAAGATATTTAGAAAACCAAAAGAAAAAAGGTTTCAGGACGTATTCGGATGTCTTTATAAAGAATTGCGAATAAATCCGCCAGTGTAAGGTTTAAACCCCACTATACACATGAGATATACACTTAAAATTTAAGCGATAGGAATAAGATGCTATGAAAAGCAAATTATTAGCATACCCACAATGTGTTTAAATGAAGAAATTGTACAGAGCCGGTTTCTCATTCAGAAATCGCGTTTGAACGTTGCTGTCTAATGAAACGTTGTGTGATGAATTTAGTAAGAAAATAAGAACTTACCAACGCATTTTAGGCTTTGAAAGAGATTGAATTATAGCATGCTAGAATTGTGGTTTATCGTGCCTCAGTATTGCAGCTCGTGTCGGTCGGAATTCTAGGATTGTCTGCGGAATATAGAATGAATGTGTTCAGAATGGTCCCATAGAACTCCGTGCTGTATCTCTGCGGTCCTCTAACACTAACAGCCGATAAGACACACGTTACCTTCGTATCCTTATTGGATCTTACCGTAACGTCATGAGCCCTGAGTCAAGAAATGGGATCGCTTATAAAACAACAAATGCTTGCACGAAGAGTTTGATAATGTTACCACTAGCGTGAACTATCAGCTCAGAGACCATGGCTTAGGCTACCATTGACGTTATATCACAGACATGCTTTAAATGGTGTAATCAATGACGAACCTGTACGCAGAAACGGTGTGTTGTTAGCATTTCAGACAAAGTAAGGTTTTGTTTATAACATCATAATAACTGCAAATACGTTTGTCGGGTTCGTGGAGAATACACATCACCAGCATGCATTCACCATTGTCGCACTGGACCATCACCTGGAGTGATGGTAAGGGGTGTCATTGGATCTACTTTTTGGTCACCTCTTGTTCACATTGGTGGAACTTTGAATTTCAACGGCCGATGCATTTCTAGTGTGTTTCAGCTAGCGACTGAACTCTTTCTTCGAGTCCTACGAAACACTACGTTCAGCTACGTATGTTGCCGGTATTGTATGGATCTTCCTTGATAAAGAAAATATCCGACCTCTGCCCTGGTCAGCACATTCTACAGAAAACATTTGGTCAATGGTGGCCAATGACTGCACTTGATTATCTGTAGCATCGCGTTGAAGCAGCATGGACTTCCATCCAATCGCTGTCTGACTCAATTACCAGTCATATAGGAATTTTTATTGCTGTGTTCGAGGTAGTTTTTCTTGCCACTGATTTCTTAAGATCTATGCTTCCAAGTTCCTTGGAAATTTAATTATCTGTTCTTAGTAGTTTAATATAATTGTCCAATCATATGATTTTGTTACTTGTATTTCTTCCTCGTGTAGTAATTTTAAAGACCAATTGTATACATATATAAAAACCAACAAGTGATTCTGTTAAGTACAAGATGCTTTCAGTCAAAATCATCGGTAAATAGCCAACGAAAATAATCTGCACAAATAATTCTCTGTGAAAGCAAAGACTTCTGTTCCGCTTCTACTGAGTAAATTCATTAATAATCTACTCATTCTAGTAGAGATTTAACAGAATACAGCCAGCGTTGCCAATTATTTATCGAAATATTTCTTATTATCCATTAATTTAAAACAGTTAATTAAGGGAATATTTATCCTTTGCTGGACACACCTTTAAAACAAGCCGATAGGATACCGAAAAGAGCTTGAATCTTTTAATGTATGTAGAATTGGAAATAGATGAATGCTCAACTATCTGAAACATTTCGGAAAGTTAACCGATTTAAAACGAAGCCTAATTGGTGGAAAATTAGTTTTCTGCTCGACGAAAACGGAATGTTTAAATTTAGCAGATTCTTGAAAGCAATAGCCTATATAGCAAGAGTAGATATGTCGAAACTGTGTTTGAAAACTCCCCCTGTCGTTGTAATGAAATGAGAAAGATATTATTCCCTATTTTAAATTTCTTTACCCTCCAAATATATGAAACAAATCCGTACAAAGTTTTACTGCATTAAAATCTTATGAATGATGGGCAAAAATGCATAGATTTATTTAAGAAACTTGAAGTACAATATTTTCTTTACGCTTTGTATGGCTAATTATAATTATCTTAATTATAAGCAATTATTTGGAATTAGAATGGGTAACTTCAGATTTATATAATATGTATATAACAAGAAGAACAAAAGGATTAATGTATGTTATACTTACTGAATTACAACAAAAATACAAATGCTTTAAATCTAAAAATTAGGTTTTAACTTTAGATTTGTATTCATTTTTCTAAAAATTTTAATTTATTAATTTGTTAAATTATTTAGACGATGAGATTTTTGAAGCATACTAATTATAAACTATAAAACAATATTTGTACTAAAAAATTAAAGTTAAATAGAATTCACAATATTTAATTATTCCCTATCTGCGACTGTTCCCTATTTTCCAGGTTTCGAAGACGACACTTTCCACAAGATAACGCAAGTCTGTATGTTGCCGGCTGTATCTTGACTTTCATCTACACAATTGGAGTTCGGTTGTTGTCCAGGGCAGCACGTTCTCTAGACCTCACACCCATTGAAACACATCTGGACATGGATTACTGAGAAATAAGACCTGTACTGATATTCATCCACTACAAGTGATGAAGTGTAGTATAGATTTGAAATTCAGCAGGGAATGACTTAACAGCATGTGTCTTTCAAACCCAGTTAGACTCAATACCTAACAGGGTTATAACCATTTAAACTCTACAATGTATACTTATTTTGGATTCTGTATATCCCCAAATCGCCTACAAATATATTCATGTGCTTTTCTTACAAAGCTGTATAAATACAATCAGTAGTGTTTTTTTAATTGCTTTCTCTCCTGCTCCAATTCCCTGCGGTATGTATACTTTACTGAAAGCCATTATCAAAAGTTTAAACTTTAAACGAACGCATTTATTTTTGTAAAGTTTGATGTGAATTTCTATATTACCTTAGCTAAAATAGCATTAATGTTTTTAAAATCATTTTTAACAATGCTGTATCCTTTCATTAATAATATTTCTTCAGTTGCACTGTAGCCCTAATTTTAGAAACTATAACCCATATTTTATAATAACACAAAGTACCTTCAATTAAGCCCATACACCGTACGGGTTACCGAAAACTGGCCACAACTGGCTTGCCTGTACACTAAAAGGGCACTGATATATTTTTCTTTCTATTTTTGTCCAGCACACATTTTTAATTCTTTTGGTGAGATTATTAGTGCGAGTGGTTTTAAGAGGTATAGTTTGGCCATGGTCCTGGAATACTTCTTATCTAAAGTTTTCTTTGTGGTAATGGCCGGAATTTTTTATTGAAAGTAGGAATTTAGATTCTTGAAAATATATTCGTTGAAGAATAGGGATTGGCAAGGCATTGTGCGAGTTGTTCCTTGAGAAGAAATGGAAATGGAAAAATAATCCAAAAAGCTCATGTTATCTCTGCCCCCCCCCATTGTAATTTAAGATTTAGTATTATACCATGCTTCAAATTGTGTGTGCACATACATAAAATCCTCAACCATTTGAAAAAGATGTACAAACAAGAAATTTTTTGCAAGTATATGAGATAAATTCTTTTGAGATATATGAAACGTTCTTCACATAGCGTGTAAAGTGTACTTATAAAAAAGCAAACATTTCGGGATTTTTGTTTCATAATTTTAAAATAAAAATTAGTGTGAAAACTTTAAAATTGAAAATTAAAATAAAATTCTTCCATGTTTGCATTCTGTTAAATACTATGTTTAGTTATATGCAATACAATAATGTGCCCTATTTTGGAACATTTGGGGCAGGGAAGTAATCACTTAAGGGGTTAATATCAACAATTTTTCAAATTTTGCTTCTCAAACAGTTTGTGAAGGTAACATACTATCTGGAACATTTTAATTTTAATTTTTGCTTAGAAATTTTGGCAGTGGAATATAAGCTGGTCTGAAATATTTCCATTTTTGAATGAATAGCAAGAATGATTAATATCAATACAAATGAGTTATCTAAAGCATCCAAAGGTTCATTGAGATGGAATTATATCCATTGAGTTAAAGCAGTCATCACTTTACAGTTACAAAATAGAAACGGGGGTTATACAGATTATGGCATCAATATCAAACAACAGTTACTATCACCAGCAAATACATTCCATCACTGCAGACCATGGTATCTATGGACGCTGGTATCTGAGATAATGGTATCAAGATTCAGTACACAATGTACTTATCTAATGATCTTCCTCCATCTAAGCCAGTTATTATTACATAAGGCAAAATAATTTTTAATGATGATATAGTTCCTGTAAGCAATATTCAGATAGCACAATTTTTTTTTATAATCAGACATCATACATATTGTTAGACATAAAATATTTTTTCCTCACATTAGGACTTCTGAAAAGTGCTTTTAACACTGAATGGTCAATGCAAGAAGAAAAAGTTAAGCTTTAAAAGCATCGGGCGTAAACAAGATATTAATTATATATTAAATTGTGCAGTCAGAAATTTGATCTAAAAACTCTATAAAGCATATTTAGAATTCTCTGATAAAAGTCATCACATATATGACTTTAATACCTGCTCCATTCCCACCTTTTAAAATCTATAGTTATTTGACATGCCACAAGAGTTACTTATCGACAACCTAGTTTAAACTATAAATGTAAGATTCATAAGGGAGCTCACATATCTTTTTAGTTGTCTTTTAGGAAAAACAGTGCATAAGTATACACCTCTTGTCTTAATTGCATATTGATTATCACAAGCAGCAAAAGCACCCTCTAGCGACTACCCAATTTCAGCATGGGCCATGTGAAGAATGAATGTGGTTGCTTTGTAAAAACGTCCATATTGTTGCGAATTTTGTGTAATAAATGCTTAAAATAGAGTAAATAATTTATATCTGGATGTGTAATGCATTAATATTTTCATATAAATATTATTATATGCGTTATTTATTTTATGTTAGAATTGTAATATTCGTTAAGCAACGCCATTCCTTACATTATAACAATGATTCAATGGGAAACTTAGCAAAATGCTGGTGACAGAGCCAAGTTGGCATCATTTTAGGTGATCTTTTCGCAATCTATGACGGAAGTGGATCTTTCGAGAAAAATCCGTGCATACTAAAAAAAAGAAGCCACTCGCTGAAGGATAGTCAGTATTGTTTTGACCGCTGAAGAGTCGACTACGATTAGTTATTTCTTCGACTGTTGAGTAGGACGAGTGAGTGCTTGTGAATATTCCTTAACATATTTGAGCTTTTAGACACCGATAGTTGTGTCTGAGTGCTGTAGAAGATGTGAAGACTTTCTGGTATTTATTAAGCGAATTCTAGTGTTGTATCCTGTATTTCAGGGATTGTTTTCCCGTAATAAATTTTCATCGCTCCTGAGGGACTGCCTGGCTCTTTGAAGCTTATAACATAAAGTCCTCGAACCCCGGTCTACGTAACAATATTCTTTGTCCTAAATTTTTGTTAAGATATTTGTTGTTTGTGTTTAACTTAATCTAAGAGAGTGGTTTTCAAACTTTTTCAATTCACGGAACCTCTAGAAGTTGAAAGTGTTTTCGTGGAACCCCTAGAACTTGAAGGTGATTTAGTGGAACTCCAAGAACTAGAAGGTGATATCGTGCAACCCCTAGAACTGGAAGGTGTTGTCATGGAACCCCAAGAACTAGAAGGTGCTGTCGTGCAACTCCTAGAACTAGAAAGTGTTGTCGAGGAACCCCAAGAACTGGAAGGTGTTGTTGTGCAACCCCTAGAACTAGAAAGTGTTGTCATAGAACCTCATTCTATACTACGATAAAATGTTCCATAACATATAAGACATCTTTATACAATTTTTTTTTAAATGAACTAATTATTTTCTATTTGGAATAGCACATTTTTGTCTCATTTAATTTTAATTTGAGTAAATAAATGATTCAAAATACTTCATAAAGAATTTAATAGTTGGACTAATTCCTGATGTTCCCAATACGTTTAGCCTAAGAGTAATTTTTAAATAAATACCGAAGACATTTTTTTATAGAGTTATGCCAAGCAAACAATACTTAAGACTTTTTCCTGTGAAAAAAAATTTTTATTCAGGCGAAAATGTGAAAATATTTAAAATATACTATACTAATCCAAATTCTTATAATACAAAGTAAAAAGAGTGCAAATACTTTCAAAAATATGCCAGGTAATATTTTCTTCTCCTATTGACAAATTTCTGAGATGCAAATTAAATGAAATTTTCCTTAAGATGTATTAATTTTTGGTTTATGCTAAAAACGTCAAAGATTCTAATGTATCACATAAACTTTACATAGAAGTTCTAGTGTCAAATGTGAAATCCTAACAATAACTCTCTTTCTCCCTAGCTTTTTCTTTTTCCGTACCTGCATTCATAATCCAACATTCTTTGAATTCATTTTAACTTCGTTATCTTTCTTTATGTTAACAATCTTAAATTTCACGTTGAAATTGAATCCGTCAACAGAAAACTTCCGTTTGAAAATGAAATTTTTGATACATGAACTTTATGTGATTGTATCTAGAATATATTTATACCACCCAAACAATGAAATTTCTCATTAACCAACACTATATTAATATTAGAAGCAACTATTTTAAAATCCATTCCATATGCAATACATCATTTTCTTTTGATTTCCTGAAGTAAACTCTCACGAGTTATGTCATTTTTTTGTTAAGTAAAGTTGACAAAAAGTTTGTAAGAAGATTTTTTTTAATTTCAAGCACTATTCAAAACTAAAATATATCCTTTCTTGATGATTGCGTATAACTTCCTTACAAATAACATTTCACTGTTTGTTAACATTAATCTTAATTGATCTTAGGCGATAGCTAAGAAAAAGGGACTATAAATGTAGTCTAAAAAATAATTTATATAATAATCACATCATTATGTAACTTCAATGCAACATTTCAATGTTCATAACTTTTTATTATGGTGCATATACAATACAGTGGAACCCCGCTTAAAGAGTACATCGTATAAATCGTGATTTGTATTATGAGTATAAATGTTTGGTGTATTTGCAGTGAAGAAGTTTCTTTTTCCATGTATAGGAACATTGTTACGGGAAACAATTCAAAGCAAGTATAGTGGTGATTCATCAAGGGTGTCAAATCATTTGAAGCATTGGTGGTTCTGTGGTATCTTATGTTTTAATCAATTCATCGACCACACAAATCACACACACAAGTAAAAAGTTAATTTAAGTTTAATAACAAATAGAGTGCGTGTGCACTCGTTCACGTACAGAATATCTTTGATCAAATTAAAGAAAGTTTCACAAGCAGAGCATACTGAGTGGGTTCTACCATATAGGTTATCAAAGCCGAAGAGAAAGCCAAAATGTAAATGCGCGACGAATAAAAATAAACGAGCAGAAAGGAGAGAGGACACCCAATCCGTTTGACAAACATTCGACATTGTTGAACGAGGAATCAACAAGAGAGTTGAAACTATAATATAAAGGGGGGGGGGGAGAATGAGCGAAATTTTGAAGGTTTGTGTGACAACCAGCTAGGCAATCTCATGATTTGTTTTCAATGAGCCCTGGTGGTTTCTGAATAAGTGATTATTTAGTTGTTACATGAGTTTTGATATTTTCCAGTGTTGTTAATGAAGATAGTTTGAACTAGTGTCATTTATATTCACTTCCATCCAGCTTCACGAAAAACAAGAACAAACTGGCAATGCCAAGCAATATCTGCAAACTAAAGGGTTATGCCGTCAATTTACCATGGTTGCCAACTCTCAATTTCAAATGGCACTAGATGCGACTGCAAAAGTAGCTAAAAATTCCACAAATTCAGAAAATTTCGGCTTAAAGTTGGTGTTTAAACTTTTAAGAAAAATATAATCCATATTCCATGATACGGTTTGTAACTCGTTATTTTTGAAATTTTATCTTTATAAAAATATAAATAATGTTCCAAATTTTCTCCGGACAATTAAAACATGTTCACGAACCACCAGTAGTCTATAGATTACTGGTTGGCGACGACTGCTCTAGACAAGAGGGTGACAAGAGGTTTGTGTAATTGTTTTTTGTATACATTTTTTTATTGGATTGATTTTCAAATCAGAGTGAATTATTTGCATTGTTTCTAACCTAACAGAAAGCATTTTGTGTTGATTCTGAGACGTTTACTTTGGAGAATTAGAATTTTGCTCGCTAACTACTTCGAAACACCAGCAAAGCCTCACATAAAGAGTCACGAGAAGACCGTCAGTCTAGGATTGCACACAATCTTCTGGCGAAAAATAAGAGAAATGTTGACAGACTCAATATTCTGATTGCATATGTACTAAAAATTAATAATGTTACCAATTTTATGTAAATAATTTAAATCTGCATGTTTAATAAATTGATATTACTTTCTGTTGCATTTATTTTATGATAAAAACTGTAATATTCGCAAAACGACGCCGTCCCTTACATTATAATAGCGTTTCAATGAGAACATAGCGAAATATTGCAGATACAGCCAAGTTTGCATCATTTTGGCTACCAAATTTGGCAAACATAGGGACTCTTCTCGAAAATAATCGAAAAATCTATAACATGATGACCTATGACGTAAGTGGACATTTTGAGAAAGCACTAGAAGGTAACCACGTAGACTATAAATAGCGGCTGCTTGCCGAAACTGAGTCAGTTTTACTTATTCTGTTGAATAGTCCACTTGCCTTCGACACTGATGTTGCTTGCGGATAAACTTCATCTTTACGTGGCTGTATTTTTAGACACTGATATTATGTATGAGCTCTGTAGAAAGCGTGAAAACCTTCTTGATTTTAGTGTGAGAATCTAACTGCTGAATCCTGTATTTTAAGAATTGTTTTCGACAATAAATTGCTCCACTCTTGAAGAACAGTTTTGTTCTTTGAGATTGGTATAACAAAATTCACAAACCCTGATTTCCACAGCAATAAAAGTAAATGCAATCATCTCTGAGAAGTAATATTGATTTTGAATATTTACAATTTCAAAAGCATAATACGTGTAAACATTTAATTGTAAAACTTACAACGTGCTCAAATCCATTTTGTAGTATCGTATCAAGTGATAACTTATCAATTATTAGAGATTTATTTAGAATTATAAGGGGGTGAGCGAGAGAATTATATTATAACGTCACACAAAAAAGTAACAAGGGGCTATCGGTATCGAGGGCTCAGTCCAATCTCAGTAAAGTGCCGAGAGCTTCACCAAGGCTGGCATTTTTTCTCCTAACTGCCGCACTACTTTAATGAGAGGACACTGAGTCAAGTAATTAGAATTATAAATGTGATAATTTAAAAATTTGCTTGAAAATTTTATAAAATAAATTTCGATAATCTTGCACAAAGAGGTTTTCATATATATATATATATATTTAAGGGGCCATGGGTAGCCTAGAGTTCAGAGCATCGGACTCCAGACCGAAAGGCCTTTGTTCGATGCCCGATGCCAGCAAATACCATCCGAGTACACACGGTGTACCTGCTCGTTAAATTAGTGGGTCCTAAAGTCTTTGGGCAATCGCAGCTGAAACCACGGGTTCAGGGGTCGGGAGAACATTTCCCTCCCCTCCATTTCCATGCCTAAATTGTGGAGGTGGAGATAGGTGGTGTAGCCATCTATCGTGTAAGAACCGAGCTAAATCGTACTGTCACCTGCATGGTGCTCAAAGCTAACAGTTAACGACAGGCGTATACCTAGCCCCTTGCCACGATGAATTTCGTGGGTCTTGATCCGACACCGTCAGACAGGTGGCATTAGAAACAACAACAAAAACAAATATATATTCATATGCATGTATGTGTTAATTAGTATATTCCCCAATAATTACGGTTAAAGAATAAAAATAAGCAGAGAGATATAATGTTTTGAAAGGGATGATAGGATGTAGGAATCGATAAACAACGTATATAACTTAATTTAAAATCTCTTTCTTATATTTATTCTTTTTAAAGGTCTTACGAACTGTGGGCTTAAGCCCTCTCTTGGTCTTAAGAACACTTCTGAATATTTAAACGTAAAAAAAAAACCTACTTTGAAGCTTCATTCATGAGAATCAGACTTTTTACTACTTAAACCTCCTAAATCGAGAAGGAGGAGAGTTAGTGGAGAGTTCTCATTTAAATAGCAAACACGCGGGATTCAATAAAAGCAGCTTTTTTCATGTTATTATTTAAATTTTCCTTCTGCGAATTTAACTTTTCATTCGCTATTTTTTTAAAGAACTTTTTTTTTCTTTGTATGTACTTAACCCTAAAGGGCGATCTAACTTTTAGAAAACGTTAGGTGCCTATGGATATATGTAGAACATATCTTTAGCAGAAAATAATGTTTTTTGGTTTTTTTTATCTCTCAGTTCTCAAGAAGTTCAAAGGTAAGAAACTTGCATTTGTATGCGCATTTTTAAATAAGGAAAAGTATTTGGATATGATTCTGGGTTGTCCCCCCCCCCCTTGCGTTGCGAATTAAAAATGTAAAGTTTTCAAATTTTTTTTTTTTTTATTTTTTTTTTTTTTTCCGGCTATTTAAGAAACGGTTTTCAGAATTGTTATGCTAAAAACATCGTTAAAAATTCTGCAAATTTTTTGTTGTTTCACTTTTAAAAAAATAATGTTCTTTTATTATAATTCTAAAAAACATATGAAACCATTTATTAAAAACATAATTGTTGGAACATTAAAAAATTTAACAAAATTAAAATACCACTTTGAATTGAATGCTTGTTTCATGTTTTATAGTTGAATCTTATAAAATTCCGATAAATTTTTAGATTTTCTTATTCTAAATTTCTTTTGACAGTGAAATTCTTGTATCTATAATGTATTATGATCTAAGAAATTTAACTGAATCTCCAAGTATGACATTGTTTATTTTAAAATATATGTGTACACAACAAAATACTTATCATATGAAGAAATTATCAATCCAATGTATCTTTTGAACCATTTTCTTAGTATAATTAATGGCCCCTCTTTAGAACTACGCTCGTTATGATACGATCGTTATTAAGAACTTTGGTTCATATGCCAAAAAAAATGACTTAATTAGAATCAAACTCTCCTGATTTCTTAAACTACACCAAACTCTTTTTTTACACGGTAGATATGCTCCTCAGAAAACCGTGCAAAAAAAGTCGTGTAAAAAATATATACGACGCATGGTAAATTGGAGGGTATGTTACACAGCTTTAAAAAATCGTGAAATATTTTCCCAAAAAACCATAATAAAAGTACTAATGAAACCCACACCACATATTTATAAAACAAAAACACAATTCATTTTTATTATAAAAAAAGAAAATCAGTGTACAGTGAAAATTCACAGTTTATAAATAGATGCACCATATGAAAATTCAAATTGAAATTTGGAATAAAACTACTAACAGTCATTCTTTGCTACTTGATATCAAGCGTGCACGTTTATTAAAAACTGAATTGAAAATGTTATCATCAGTAAAAGTGTCAGATATGTCTTGCGCAGTGCTTCTCAAACTTTCAATATTTGCAACCCAATACTAAATCATAATTTTCACATTCGTCCCCCTCCCGCCTCTATACAATAAAAATGTATTGAATTCAATAATACTATACTTTGACGATAATGCTACAATACGAGTTCAACCTCTTAAGCGCCACCAACGTATATAAACGTCCCACTCAACCAATGCGTTAATTCCCCCGGACGTATATATACGTTTCTCCGAAGTACGAACTTTTCTGCGCACCGATATTCATAAAATTATTTCGAAGGCTTTGGAATCCAATAAAAAGATCTTGATATTTTTTTTTTGTGAAGGATTTACTTGTTTCAGAGGATATGCTTATTCATTCCTTTTCTTCCACCCCCCCCCCAATATATCACATACGCCCGCTTGAAGGAAAACGGTGGCATTGTGGAGCGAATCACGATCTTTTAATCGGCAGTTAAGGGATTATTTATAAACCGTACAAATTATCATGATAAGTTATAATTTTTGTATATAATTTTATATAAGCATGCCCATGTGGTCAATGATAATTATTAAACTTGTTCTTATCTTAGTATTCCTAAATTAATTATAAAATACATTTTCAGTACTGATACATTTATAAGTGTTTTTTATCAGTGTAAATGTGCATTTATTTCTTATTATGTCCAAATCTATTTTGTTTGTTTACTTTCAGTAAATGATTAATTTTTTTTAAATAATCTTTTTTCTTTAGACTTTTCAATATGCTCGCTCTCCCTCGTAGAGTTATCACGCCCCCCTAGGATTGCGCGCCCCACAGTTTGTAAAACGCTGTTCGAGCGCAATTGTCGGCTTTGATTCAAATGAAGAATTTAGTTTGTTATTAAAGGGTATCTTTTATTATTTATTATTATTACTATTGTTGTTGTTGTTGTTGCAACAAAGTCAGTCAATATCCTGCAACTCAAAACTTAAGATTACGGTGAAATTTTAATACATGTTCGGTGTCAGGATCCTATAAGTACGAAAATGTTGTTTTATTCTTGTAGAAAAATTTCAAGTCCTCGTGAATTAAATAAGCCATTCATAGCTGAAATTCATTTTCGACTTCCCCACAGTTGCGACTTCTTTATTATCACAAACTGTCATAAATTTGATCAAATCGTCCTCATCCAAAGAAATTTAACACAACATACAATTATACTGAAGAAAAAAATGCTGTGTTCAAGTTTAAGTACAACAAAATAAAAATAAAAAGTTATCATAAAAGTCGGGGGGTATTCCCCGTAACTACCGAATACAAAGCAAACAATCCATAAACCGACCATCTCTTCTGATCAAACTGACAAAATTGGAATTTACAAAGCAAACAAGTCACTCACACATGTGTTTTATAAACCGACCGTCATCTGATGACACTGACAAAATTATAATTTACAAAGAAAACAAGTCATGATGTAGACCAAGTCACTCACACATGTGTTTCATAAACCGACCGTCATCTGATGACACTAACAAAATTAAAATTTACAAAGCAAACAAGTCATCATGAAAACCAAGTCACTCACACATGTGTTTCATAAACCGACCTTCTTCTGATGACACTGATAAAATTAGAATTCACAAAGCAAACAAGTCATGATGTAGACCAAGTTACTCACACATGTGTTTCATAAACCGACCTTCTTCTGATGACACTGACAAAATTACAATTTGCAAAGCAAACAAGTCATGATGTAGACCAAGTCACTTACACATGTGTTTCATAAACCGACCGTCTTCTGATTGCACTAACAAAATCAGAATTTATAAATTTTGGAGGGAGAAAGATTTATGCTAGAACACAAAATTGGCGTGTAAAGAAATATATTGGTGAAACGTGTTATTTCAAAATCGAGTAAAAAAAGGAGCTGAGTGTACATTATGAGAAATGTCGTATATTTAACTCATATAATATTCTTTTTCATATTATTCCAGTAGATAATCTTCAAGAATATTTAAACTATTTAGTTGCCACTTAAGTATCGAACATTAGATCTTTCACAATTTTAATGCTTGTAAAATATCTCCAAGTCTTGAAAATTATAGCATCTGTGAAAACTATAATTGGGCCTTCGCATGAATACTAAGGCTTTGCTTTAATAAGAGTAATGTCATTCTTCAATATTTTTCTATTTTGAAATTATTAAGACGATGTAATGATTTGTCTATGGAGTATTATCAACTCAAGAGTATACTAGATATAATTGCTTTCCCAATTAAACTGGATGTTACTTATTTAGAATAGATTTCTGGTAATTGCATTATTATTTCAAAATATTCAAGCATATAGTGAGTGTTTACGCAGCCGAATGGTCTAAGGTGCAGTTTATAGGTACCAGTGTCTTCGGAACTCCTACCAGACATTAAGCCCAGGAAAACCCTGTGGTCATGATCACACAAGCTCATGGGCAGCGTGTAATGAGTTCCAGCCCTGAGGACCCACCATGCAGAATGGGCTTTTGCACCTTAAATCTGTCATGGTTAAAATAACCTCCCGTTGGCGTGTTGTAGTAATTTGGAAAAGGCGTGGGTGTCGTTCGTCACTTTACCGAGGTTCAAAATTACAAAGACCTTCAGCAATATCCCTTGTGTTGCTTTATACTATGAAGTTAAAAAGACACTCAACTCAAGCATATTTTTTCATAACTGAATGAAATAGGAAAAATAAACTTTAATCTAACGTTTAATTTAAATAAAAACACATATTTCTTAAGAAAAATGCAGAGTAAATATTTCGCTTACCTTAAAAATAAAAAACTGCAGGCTTTTGCAGAATTATTATTATTTTTTATAAGACGAAAGAGGAAAAAAAAGGATGAAATATCTTCCAACGAATAGGAAAGTTTCATTCGAATCTAAAATGTGTCTTTTCTAGGACTTATAACATATTTTTCATAATGTCATAACTTTTTCTGAACTGAAAGACGCATTGAATCCAAAAGTAGAAAGAAAGACATAATAAAAATTCTCAAAAAGAGCAGTCTGATCACGTTTTTCTGAGGTTTATCTCTTCAATCGTCCTCAGAATCAGAATAAAAGAGGAAAATAGAATTTATATATTTTTCAGCTATATAAATGAAAATACTTTAAAGTGTGAAAACATTTTATAACATAATCAACTACTCTAAAAACAAATTGTGAAATAAAATATGAAATGAATTTATAGACTTCTTATTCCTTAAATTCCATTGATTTCTTTGTTGTTCTTTTCAAAGAAATGAAATATTTAACGACATTAAGATAATAATTTAATTTAAAGTTAATATAAATTAATTTTAAAAAGTGTGCTTTTAGGTGAAATACGGCTTT